>VWZW01004863.1:0-101141 GCA_013397115.1 Edolisoma coerulescens | reverse complement strand
AAAAAAAAAAAAAAAAGTGGACAGGCTGTAGAGGATCCAGAGAATGGCCACAAAGATTATCCAAGGACTGTGAAGCCTGAAATTGTGAGGAAAGAGGCTGAGAACAGGTTTTGTTCTGCCTTGAGAACAAAAGGCTTAGGGAAGAACTTCTCACCATGTTCCTGTATGTTAACAGCAGCTAAAAAGGTGGAAGCTTCCTTCTTACAAGGAGTCACATGGAAAACATTAGGGGTAATGGGTACAGGTTACTCCTGGGAAAATTCTGATCAGACACAATAAGAAAATTTTGCACAATGAGAACAATCAGATATTGGAATAATCTTCCCAGGGAAGTGGTGGATTTCCCAGCATTGGACACTAAAGATTTAGCTGAACAGGGTGCTGGGCCATCTTCTCTAGACTGTGATTTTTCCAAGAAAGGTTAGACCAGATGACGCTTGAGGTGCCCTTCCAACCTAGTATTCTATGACTCCGTGAATGAAGCCACCAGATTCAGCTCTGCCAGGACTCTGATCTTGTGCTCTGTTTCTCTGAACTGCTCTCATTCCCACTGCAGGCTACAGCTGTCTATCTGCACTCCCAGTCCCTCACATGTGCTGAAATGTCTGACAGACCTAGTTTCCAAGCCTGCATTTGTCAGGATTGAGGTCCCTGGACTCCACACTGAGAATCTGCCTTGTTCACCACAGGATATCACTGAAGTTCAGCATCTGCTCTCTCAGCAGCTATGACAAGGTTATTTTGTGGTCAGACTTCTCTCATTCAATTTATTCAAATCAATACTATTTTAGAAAGGGCATAAAAGGAGAACAATTCCTGGATGTCTCTGTATCACAGGCCCTGGCTCTTATGGGGTGTTTGATCTCTCTTTTCCTTGCTGGAATGACAGTGCTGGGACACAAGCACTCAAGCAGATTTCTGAAGGAGAGAAGTACAGAGAGGACCAGCCCTGTGTGACACACAGCTGGTTCTGCTATTCACAAGCAAGAAATAACTGGCTGGGGAGACAGTAATCAATTGCAGTCATGGCTGTAGTGACCTGGAAGCAGTAGAGCTCAGAATGCTAAGGGGAGTGATAAAAGAGAAGAGCAAGAACGCTGACCTTGGACTTCAGGCAAGTATCCTCACTGAGATGTGATGCCTGCAAGGAACATAAAAAGCAGCAAGAAAATATTCTGTGGTTACATTATCAGCAAAACACGGAAAAGAAAAATGTGGAATGGGGAAGGTGATTTAGAGGCAATGGATGAAAACCAGACTGAGTTACTCATTTTTGTTTTGTACACTTTTGCCTCCCTATTCATCAACAGGGTCTTCCAGGCCTCTGTGATTAATGAAGTTTGAAGAAGGGGAAGAACAATTAGCAGTGAATGAGAATCAAAACTGGTGTTACCTGAAGAAACCTCCACCTATACACATCCTTAGGTCAGGATATTAAGAAATCTGACCTATATCCTTGCACAACTGCTCTGAGTTGCCTTCCCCAGGTAACAGAGATTGGGGAGATTCCTGATGAATGAAGAAAAGTACTCATCTTCAAAAAGCATCAAAAGAAAATCTGGTGAACTATAGGCCATTGAATTTCATTTTGTCTCTGGGAAAATCATAAAGTCCTTACGGATCACATCTCTAGGCATATGAAGGAGAAGAAGAAGGTGGCTGGGTTGTTAAGGGTAAATCATGCCTGACCAGCCTGGTTGCCTCTGTGATAAAATGACTGAGTTTGCAAATGAAGGAAAAATGAGGGATGCCGTTTATGTAAATTTCAGCAAGACTTTCAACATTGCTTTCTCCCATGTTCTTGCACATGATTTAGGACACCTAAGGCTTGGTGAGTGAACAACCAATGGGTAAAAATCTAGTAGAACAATCAGACTCAAAGGGCAGACATTGTTGTGTTGTGGTCATATTGGAGACTGATAACAAATAGAGTGCCGGAGAGGTCGAACCTGGGAGCTGTGGTGCTTAATATCTTTAACAATGGTCTGGAAAAGACAGTGGAGTGTGCCCTCATCAACTTTGGAGATGCAATCAAATTGAGGAGACTAGTCCATGGGCTTGACTGCAGAGCTGTAGGACTGGATTGACAGGAACTTTATGAAATTGAACAGGGCCAAATACATAGACCCGCACATGAAAGGGAAGAAACCCTGCAGTGACAGAGGCTGGGGACAGATTAGCTGGAGAGCAGCTCTGTGAAATAAGGCCCTGGGGTCTTGTCAGACAGCTAGTTGAAAATGAACCAACACTGTGTCCTGGCAGAAAAGAAATCCAACAGCCTTTTGGGCTATATTAACATGAGCAGAGCTAGTAGTTCAAGGGGAGTGGTTTTCCTCCTTCATTCACCATTTATTAGACTGCACCTGGAATACAGTGTCCAGTTTTGGCCCCACAATAAAGATAGGCATTGACAAGCGGTAGAAAGTTCATCAAAGAGCTGCCAGGGCAGGTGGAAGTTGGGAGCCTGTCCTGTTTAGCCTGGAGAAGAAAGGTCTTCTCCAGGCTAAACTGGAGAAACTGAAAAGAACTGGATAAACTGATCAGATGCCCATCCCAGGTCCTATGAGGAGGTTATAGAAAAGACAGAGCTAGGATCTGCACAGTGGTGCATGGAAGGTCGATTGGAGGCAAGGGGTGTAAGTTAAAATAAAGGTTATATTTAGTAGACAAACTTTTAGTGCAGAAGCAAAGGGTGGAAGCTTGGTTGTAAGCAGGTTAACCAGACAAGTTGTGCAGTCTTGGTCCATCCCTGGAGGTTTTCAAGACCCAGTGGCATAAAATCCTGAGCAACCTCATCTGACCACAGACATCACCTTGTGTTGGGCAGGAAATTGGATTAGGAATATCCACAGAGACTTTCTGCTCTAAGTTATCATGAGGTCATATTCTATGATCCCATAAACCTAACACAAAAAACTTCTTATATGTCTGGGTCTGCTTGAGCCTCCTACATAGTCACTCTTCCTCCCCTTGAATATCCTAGTGTATTTGAATTCCCCATACTCTCTTTTTCAGGGCCTTTTGTCCTTTGTGTTAAAGACTGTGTTCATTTCCACATCGAGCTTTTCTTTTCATATAGAATTAGCCTCTTTGATTTCTTTTTACTGCTGGCATATCAAGCCTGATGCATATAAGCCCCAAGAAGAAAACATTGTTTCAGCAGTGGGGGTTAGCTACCATCCCTAGTGTCTTTATTTCTTCGAGGAGGTCTGTTTTGTCTTACCATCTTAATTGAGGCTGCTAGCAATATGAAGTCCATAAAGATACATTTTAAACTTTAAAATAGTACACTGGCCAAATGTAACATAATGCTATAGCTTCTCTTTCTAATCATTGACATTATCATTATGCACACCAACATCTGCAAAGATAACCTGATAAAATGGGTGACCTGATTAACAGAGTGCTCCATATAAGCAAGCCTTCCATTGTGCTTCTGCGTGCTGGGGAAATGATCTAAAAAAGGCATTCAAAAAGAAAAGAACTGGAAAAATCTTAATGTAGAGCTATGGAATGCGAACTATGTGTTTCTACCCAAAAGAAGAGGAACAGAAATACAATTCCACATGTAAGTAAGAAGTTTGCTTCATTTGCATATTGCAAAATCTTCTTCATGAATGTTTCCTTTAAGACCTTAATTATACAGCAGTTGCTCCTAAATACAAAATTTACTTAGGAAAGTGGAAGCAGCTCCTAATATCTTTGAGAATGGGTGGAGAGATGGTATCAGTTGAATTTGTGAGGGGACCAGGGCACTGGAGCTGTGAAAGGGCTGGATGGAATATCCTCTAAGGAGCATCTGAGCACCCTGGGTTTGTCTAGTTTGGAGAAAAGGATATTGAGGGGTGACCTCATGTCTCTCTACCATTTCCTGAGGAGGGGAGGTGGAGAGGGAGACGCTGTGCTCTTCTCCCTGGGATCCAGTGACAGGAATGGTTCAAAGCTGCATCAGAGGAGTTTTGGACTGAACAATAGGAAGCACTTCTTTACTGAGAGGGTGGTCAAACACAGGACACCTAGAAAGGTGGTTTATATCTCAAGCCTGCCAACATTCAAGAGGCATTTGAACAACATCCTTAACACCATACATTAACTTTTGATCAGCCCTGACTTGCTCAAGCAGTTGAACAAGATGATGGCTGTAGATCCCTTCCAACTGAAATATTGTAGTGTAATGTAGTCTAATTTTGGTTTTGTCTGTCTTCACAATCAACTGGATGAAGCTTTCTGACCAGGTTGAAATTTTTATGATGCACTATGGTTCTGTGATGCTGGTGAATCACTGAGCAGGCAGCTTGTTTGGGAACTGAGACCACAGGAGAAAATGGAGATACAAACCTAATCAGACATGCCTCCCATAAATCATTACAATGAAAAGAGTTTCTTTTTTTCAGCTAAGACTGAAAGTCAGCTAAGACTATTTAGGTCATCCACTGCAATGAAAATTAGTGCCCCTCAAACCTCACTTCCTGCCCCTGTAAAGGGATGTTTGTTTTTATTTGTTTTAATAAATTGATTAGTGACCTCTGAGCTGTGCATGCAGTTAACAAAATAAATAAAATTATGTTTTGAGCAATATGCAGGTAAAGAATGTTTTGGTTCACCCTACCTTCCTTTTACAAGAAAATAATTTTCTAGCCTTTTCTGATTCAATTTTACTGTGGTTTGCTTCCTTTTAAAGAGGCAGTGTGAGTACATCAGCAGTGGTCACTCCCCATTTAAAAATGTGAGAATGACTTGCACTATTTTTGGTGTTGTTCTACTCAGCTGTGCACAGTAATAGATATTTCATAGTACTTCACACAGATTTTGAGGAAATTATATCTTTTGAAGCAGCTGCAACCATACCAAATACTCTGAGGTTTGGCCTGAATGTGGGTTATGTTCACCCTGTGTCATAAATATGCAGGAACAGGGTGTCCCATTCCTTTGGCATGGGTAAGCAATGACACAATATTCACATCTTGAAACTCAAGCCCACACAGATCACTAATCTTAATTCTTAGGCACTTTTGACTTTACTGCATGATAAAGGAAGAACAATTGGAGAAAATTCTCTGCTGATAAACAATTAACTGCTAAAATCTAAACCTATTTAAGGTTTACTGATGAAAGTCTCAATAATAGGCCAGTAACAGTTTCATGTATTTCACTCCATAAAGAGTGAAATCTGTTGTTTTATGAATATCAGCATTTAACATTATGAATAGTTCACAGCAGGCCCATCTGGGCCTAACATTCTCTATATTTAAATATAATTCAGCAGTTATGAAACTGTCTGAAAATGTTCTTCTCCTGCTGATTCTTTAAATGCATTTATTTCTTGGTTCTTTTATTTATTTTTTTAAATATCAGTATGACATCTCTACATTATGTCTTATTAGACCTGAAAATATTTGGAAAGCAGCTTCTTTTTTAGTACTGTTTATCAACTTTTTTGAGATTAATAAAACTAACTCATTTTTGTTTGAGTCTGAAATTTTATAAATGGTAGACATCTAGGTCCCAGATTTTTATTAGCTCAGGATATGTGATAGCCATGTCTTAAACAGACTGAAAGGAACTTGGCAGACTTTTAAAATCAGAAAAATTGTGATTACCTAGCCTGACTTTTTACACAAATGTCATTTAGTGATTTCACTTTAAGTGAGAATAAATCTCAAGGAAAAAATTAGTCTTGATATTCATATTTTAAGCAAGATACTGCCAAGAGATCTTTTGCAAACTTTTGCAGTAGTTAATTTCTCAACTTTAAAATATATGAAATTTTTGTGGCTTCAATTTCCAGACACTAGGTTCTGTTATAATTTGTTTTAGTAGACTGAAAAACCTTTTATCTCATAGCTGTTCCCTGTGGCAATACCAGGAGAGAAATTCAGAGAAGCTAACTTAGTCTACATGCAAATCTAGATGCAAATCCTCTCTAGATTTCTTCTTTTTGAACAGTCTTTCTCTGTGTCCCCTCGTAACTCCTTGTGTGTCCCCAGTGTACCTGCTGGCAGGGTAGTGTGAGAAAGAGAAAAAGCTTTAGCACTGCTCAAGCACTGCTCAGCAACAGCTTAAACACCCCATGTTATCAGCACAGCCTCGTCACAAACCCAAAACGCCACCTGGCAGTACGAGCTCCTATAGAGAAAATTAACTCTCCCAGTCAAAACCAGTATGTCTAGGAATTGCCAATGTTAATCAGATCATACCCTAATATGTGTGTATATATATATACACACATATACCTTGTAGAAAGAGTATATGCTGTCCATAAACCATGATGAATGACTAGGAATAAAAGGGTAGGATCTGTGGCAACTGGGCAGAGCATCAAATAAAGTATAGCTAGCAAAGTGTGTAGAGGTTTATAGGAAGAAAGGTTTCTATACTTAAACTATAAGTGACAGTGAAACCAAAGAGAGGATGTTCTAATACATATCAAGTACGAACAGATGATGTGAAGATGACTGCGGAGCTCCATTTTTATTGAAAGGGTTAGCTGTGATCAGATGGATAACATGATTACCATCAGTGGTGATCAAGAACTGGGAGGTAATAAGCAAATATTAGGTTTGATATTACTTAGGGTTAGATGACATCAACTCATTTGGGTATGACAATAGTCAGGCCAAGGAAAAGGATCTTGTGTTTATATTGAATATATGTGGCAGTAGCTGTGAGTACCAACCAATTTGGGGCTCATAGCTGTATACAGTAGCAGATTTAAGAATGTGTTGATTAGCACTGCCCATGAATTAGGAGCAATTGCAAGTAAGTGCTGCCACATTTCTTTAGCTTTTAAAAAAAACCACACTCAAATGAGTAGCTACCTTGGTCAGAGCAGTAGCAACCTTTGAACAGGTGTTTAGATCTCAATTAATTTATTTTCACTTAAATAGTTCCTGATGAGCCTAGTTGAAGATCGTAAGTAGTCTTATAAAAAGTAAAGAATATTTTTTATTTTGTGTCTAAAACTTTGGAATTGCAAGTTTTCAAATTCCAAAATCCAAAATAGATCAGGAACAGTTTCTGTGCTGAGGTTGGTATTGTCCATTTCAACCCATTTAAGTGGCATTATTGTGTGTAAGTATCGTCTATATAAAGCAGTGTTCCGATTCACAGCTGAAAAGGGAGGAACAGGAGGGTATTTTATATTTAGAGACTATATTATTGATCCAATTGATTTTAGAACAGCTTTCATAGCTTGGCAGAAGTCAGGCAGTACTTAACAGAATAATGTCACTAGCATTCATAGAAGGATACAATGCTTTTTTTGATAAATTCCTGTTTAAAACTTTTAGACAAAGGTCCCTGAACTAATGTACCATGGTTTCTTTCAGATGCTGTTCCTGCAACATTTCCCTCTATCCACAGCATTTTCTTCTTCCTTTTATTTCCTCCATGTCTACTTCACTGCAATACCACTGTGCCCTTTGCCCTTCTCTTCACCCAGTGCTCCAGAATACATCCTTCTCATGTGCCCACACACTTTGCCAGATTTGTGGTGATATCCATTTCTAAAGGTTAGCTACCTTTCAGCATATGCAGTGTTACGCTCAAAATCTGGTAAATTGCACAGAGGAAGCAAACCTTATATGTAAAGAAAGCTATTAATTTATTTTTCCTATTATGGAAATCTTAAGAATTTAGGCATTATTAGTCTAGATCTAATTGTTAAAGAAAGAATAAAAATTAAGTTAAAATTGTTTTACACACAGTTTTTACCCCTATTCCTGGTGTTATGCTCACCCTTTCCCTGCTCCTTTGAGTCCTGACATTGGTGGGTTAAATCTATTACGGTTGGAGGGTGTTATGGAAAGCCAGTAACATCTGGGCTTCTTTGCCAGGAATAATGAAATGTTAATGGTTTCTTCCTCCTTGAGTGGTCACTATGAGTCAATTTGATATGTTTACTTAAATGTTTTTATGTCTTTCTCTTTATTCATTGGTTTGCTGACCACATTACCCCCAAACTTACTACATATGTTTCTGTATGTTTGATACTAGTTCTTTGTTGTCCTTGTTATCCCTAAAAGCAGTTTTTTCCAGTTCCATGTTTGCATCTCCATAACTGAGTGTTGATCTGTTGCTTATACCTGTGGAGTCCCCAGTGCCAAGGCTGTTCTCCATCTCTCACCATCCCAGTCCCACATTGCTTCATGCCATATCCTATACCTTCAGTTCTCAGACATCTGATCTCGTACACTGTTTCTATATTACACAGAATAATTTCTTATTACTGTTATTGATATAAAATTATGATTGAACCACACAAAAATAAAGAAAAGTGTTAGAGGAAAATGTCATAGTGGGTTCAACAACCTGAAAGAGGAAAGGCTGTTGCAGCTCCATGCCCCCAGGTCTTAAAAATAATGAGCCTGAAAATGTATTCCCACTCAGCCAAGGTATATTTCATTTATCTGGCCACACAAATAACAGAGAGACACTCAGAACACTGACACAAACACAGCAGCAATGGTTTCAACCTGCTCCTGTCTCTGGCTGAGCTGGATGGAGATATGACAGTAGGAGTATATATCACCTGTCTCTGTATATGTACAGTGTGAGTCCCTCAAGCAGCTGCCCTGTTGCACCCAGCCTGACCAGTTGCTGTCCCTAGATCCCAGTCTTGCCCACTGCTAACACCTGGACATGTGAACCCCCATGGTCACAGTACCATAGTCCTATTCCTGTTGCTGGTGCAGACCATCACACACACACACAGATGTCCAGGATTCTCTGGTTCCATAGATAGCATCTCTGTGCTCTCACTCTTAGCCACAGATGCTCTATCATGCACAGAGCTGGCCCTCAGACAGCCACACAGCCCCCATAATCCCAAGCCACTCCCTGCTGGACCATTCAGTTTGATCTTCACTAGTGATCCCACACTTGCACACCTGCATTCACTCCAGTTGACACCACAGATGCATAGACGCACTTGCACATGGAGTAAAAAGCCTCTTACTGAAAAATAATTGAAGGAATTTAACAAGGAGACAGGGCAGACTGCAGTGATCAGGCCCAGGACATGGCTAGAAAGTATACTATATATATGACCAGCCCTTGCTTACATGCAAGGGCTCTTCCCTCATCCCTCTATTTCCCTCTATTTCTTTCTCCCCAAATCACCTAAACCTCTCCCTTTTCTCACCTTTGGTTCCTCTCCTAAACATACCTTCATAAATATTGGGCAAACCCAATATTGTCTTTCCCTGCTTCCCATACTGTTTCCCACATCCCTTGGCAGCAACTCCCTTAGTTCAAAAGGTGAGATGGAGATCTGGTCCCAATGACTCCTCACGATGAGTTTCACCCTGGGTCAGTGGGGCTGGGAGGGGCATGTACAGGGTGTCCCTGTGTCTGAGTCCTGAATTTGGGTTCCTTGGCCCTCTGCCACTGTGTTCTTGTTCTCTGGATTTGTAGAGATTAGATTTTGATGGGCTAAAGGATCCCTGACAACAGACCTGGGAGCAAACTGGAAACAGCCAGGACAGACTACCCCACCTGCATTGTGCCTCTGTGTTCTTTTGTGACTATGCAGATGAGCTTTATCACATAACAAAAAGTACAACCACTGCCACCTGATCAATAAGACAAACTGCCATCATAACTAAACCAAGCAAAACAAAGATGGAAGTAGGTCAAGAGAAGTTCAGGCACAGCAAGCTTACCAGGCCTCAGTCCTTTGGGTGTACAAAGTTTATAGCCTGCTACTCTCAATGACTCTGCTGGATTACAGGGCTATCTAGCTAGTGTTGCCAGTTAGCTGATAGAGCAGGTGACACTTCAGAGTCACTGGCTGTAGCCCACAAGAGTCACAGTGGGACATCTGGGACCAGTACTGCCATATTTTCAAGAGTACTTAAACTAGGTTGGTTAAAGGTGGCTCAAACGTGTGAAAAATCGGAGTTAAAATTATACGTCTCAGTTTCTGGTTGGATGCTAATTTATGGGAAAAAATTATATACCCTGTTAGACTGATTCTATGAAATCTTGGGACATCACCTTGAAAATATAGGTGCTGGGTAATGTGCCTGTGTAGTATATGGCATAGCTTAATGCTATTCAGTCATAACCACTTCTCAGTCACAGGCAGGGGCAGTTTCTTTTACTTGTACTAGGCTCTCCATCTCCAGGCAGGGGGAACTATCTGGCCACAATGTGAATTTGGTTACTGATATCAGAAGGAGCAACATTTCTACAGGTTGTAGGGAACAGAAATGGCTCAGTCTGGGCTTCTGATTAGTAAGAGAAATGAGAGGGAAAAAATTGTTTCTAAAGAAGGAAAATCTACTCTAATTTTCTGTTCTGTATATGGAAAAAGATAGCTCATTCTATCTTGTGGTAAAAAGGTGGGGATGAAGAAAAGTTAGAGAGAGGAGTTTTTCTTCTTTCTTTATTGTTTCCAGGAAAGTTCAATTATTCATTGCCCTTTGGAATACAAAATTGTAACTAAGCAAAAGGGATTTGAGCAGGAAAATCTAAGAATCATTTACACTTCTTTTTTTGGACTGAAAAGCCCCAGTGTTCGTTTATGATGATATTATGAGTTGCAGTGAGGTTCTTAAACATCATTAACCACTACAGATGGCTACAAACCCATTAAGTCTTTTAAGCACCTGTTTGCTTATCAAATGCTCACATGGTAAGCTACCCTCTGGTTCACATAAGTACATTAGTTTTAGAACATATAATTACCTTACAATAGCTGTACTTGTGCTAATTACCAGTCCCCTGAAAGAAAAAAGTGGAACCTATTGAGTAGTGGGGGTGGCTGGAACTTAAAAACAGACCTTCTAGACTGAGCAGCAGGGCTGGATGACTACTTGTAAAAGGTTTGTCTCATTTCTGGTAAGCCTAGTTCAATTCCACAGTGAGCACCTAAGTGAAATAGCTCGATTTTTTTTTTTTGCCACCAGTCACAAGAGAACACCACCCCACCTAATTTATCAAAATTTGTCTCTTTTGAAGAGAGCTTCAGGATAGAAATAGCATAAAGACCAATTATTTCTCACTCAAATGTGTTGCACCATCTTTGAGAATGTGGTGTTAGACAGAAATTGCAATCTCTTGTCATATTTCAAGTCTTATCAGTATGAAGCTCTATGCTACAGCACACACAAGAGTGCTCACTTTCCCAGAAGTATTTAGAGGCAATACCATTTATTCCCAAAGTAATAGCCTCTCTGTTTGGGATGGTAAGGTTTATTCCATCCTGCAGAATAGTTAAATTAATTAAACAAACAGACAAACAAACAAAGATACGATCAGGTAAGTGTGATGACAGGGTTATTTCACGAAGAGATTTCTATGCCATATATGCTAGCTTCCTAATAGAGGCACAGAAATATTCTTAAACTGTGTAAATCTGTATAATTTTTGCTAGAGCTATACATATTTCTATAACCTCTGAGTGTCGCCCACAGTTTTCTGATAAATGTCCTTAAATCCAGATCTAGTCTGAAGGACTGGATTCTGATGACATACTGCAGAAAGAATGCCATGTGAGCAATCAGATGTCATTTTGGCAATATTGAATACTGATCAGCTTTTTTTCATAAATGATTTTCCAAATGTCTATATACAGTCACTGTACATATTTGCACATTAGAATATCAGAGAAAATGCACTAAAACTATGACTAGAACATTATCACTGTACCATGCTGTGAACTAGAAAAGCAGTAACGTCAAAACACATCTACCACAGCCACACCATAAAACCAACCTAAGCCAAATTCCACTTATAAGCTTTGAATTGAGTTTGATTAACTTAAAAAATAGAAACATTATGCAATAAGTTTCTGTTTTCTTTCCTGAAATAGCTTTTCATGCCACAAGATTCAGAAATTCGGAGATTGAGATACGGTCACAATGCTGTACTGTCATTTCATTGAATCAACAGAAATTTTAACAGTGGCTGCAAAACCCACAATTGTTTCAAGGGCAGTATTTATCTACCCACTCTTGTCCTTATTTATCTGGATACCAACTACTCCCATTTCATGTGGAATACAGTCTGGACTGATTGTCAAGATGCCAGTTTGTTCTGAAGGACCTGATAGACATCATCATCAAGAAAGGTGAATTGTAAAAATCTCAAATGTCTATTATAGGTTTATTGGGTGAAATGTGATTCTCCTCAATCTGGTATAGCCTGAAAGATGTTACCAAAGGTTGATAGAAATTTTCCAGAGTTCTGGGAAAGTAGGTGACTAAAATATGTGCTGTGGAAAAGAATGTTTAAAGGGATAGATTGAGGTAAAAGATAGCTGGTGAATTAAAATTACTTTCAAACACATCTCAAAAGAGACTGAACTGTGCACAAATACAAAAAATATTGACACCTTAATTATAAGACATTCCTATTTTAATCCTGTAAATATTCAGTCTTGGAGAATCTTTGTTAAGAGGATTTTAAGCTCAGAGAATAGAAAAATAATTTATTAAGTCAAAGGGAGGTTGGGTAGAAGTTCCATCCTTTTTATACTCTCCAGTCTCCTCTAGGCATTCAACATTAAAAAGTACATTACTTTATATCCTTCACTGTCTTACTCTCAGACAGAATAAAATTAAGGAGTTTGATTAGCAACTTATGCATTGACCCTAGTAAATCAAAGGCTCTGCCTTAGAGGTAAAGCTTGTTCCCAAAAATCCATGGCAAAATTTGTTGTTTAATTATATGTATGCCATAGTCTGACTTTGAAAAGTACTTGCAAGTGAAAGAAAACCTGTCTTTTCAACCCTTTAAATTGGTGTCAGTTCAACTAATGGGCCAGTTAATTAACTAATGGGTGTGGAACATAGGCCTTCTCCAGAGGTAAAACAGATTAAATATACCACTTAATTGCCTAGTATGGATTGACATGGTTTATTGGCAGGACTTGCCCAAAGTTTCCACAAAATTTCTTCGAGTGCCTTTCCTCTGGAGGAATAGGAACAGGTACTAAAAAGGAACAAATGGGACATACAGTAATTCTTCTAAAATTTGTTTCTTCTTTATAAAATGTGCTGTAGGAATAACCATTACTGTCAAGAGTGATGACAATTAACCTAAGTTTTTTAAAAGACAGGTCTTTTTAAGAAGAAAAGACTGGCCTTTCAAAACCTTGTAACCTGGTTGGAGATTTTTATGCAGTAAAAAGTATATTATCTAGCACAAATGAGATACCAGAATTATCAGCCATATTCTATGAAATTGATAATAATTTTTCACCTTAAACTGCTTTGAGCTGCAGTATTTTTGCATTAGTATGCAAGATTCTGAGTGCTTCCTCCTCATCCTGACTCCAAAATGCATTATTACATTTTAAAAATAAGGTTTTTTGTGAACTGATAATAGTCTACCAGGATTCAGTGAATACTCCCAAATTTGTCATTGAGAGGAATACACCTGGTACAGGTAGCTCAATTTGCAAGCTGCAGTGCGAGAAGCAGATTGGGCTCTGGGTGGGAGCCTGAGACAAGAGGCTGTGAACTGACTGTTTCTTCCACCCTAATATTCTTCTTCCAACTGCATCTTTCTTTAGCTCATTCGCTTTACTTTCCTGCTGTTTTCAAGTGATATTGCAATTATATTATGTAAGTCTCACTTTCCACCAACTTGAAAATATGACGCACACACCTTTTTACATTCTCCAGGCTGATTTTGCAGCCACCTGGGCTGGCCATTCTGAAATTTTCATTGACTTCTTAAATTCCGGAAGATACGATAAAATCTGCATGAAGATCATATTTCTGTAATAAAAATCTCAACACAGCAACCACAAAGGCATTGTCTTGCAATGTACATCTTTTTAGGTGATAGACTTTTAAGTTTGAACTGGCTGAGGTCTTCAGAATGCAATCTTTTGTTAAAAACAAAATGATATTTCACACTCTCAGGTCATCTGCATTTTGCTAGAGTAGAATTAAGTGTTTTTATTTTAGAGGAGTGCATATGCTAAGGCCTGTTATGAATTCACTGTTCCCTCTTGTTTTGTCTTGGATGCAGAAAGTCCAGATTAATACCTTTCATAGTAGGTTTCAACCAAATATCTCCTTAGACCTTCTAATTTAAAAATCTTCTGACTGGTGAGATATTCATGCTGGATTCAATAAGGATGTATTGTTAAAACCTTTGCTGAGGGATTGCCAAACATAATTCAGAATTTAGGAAGTTGTTTTAAAAAAGTTTCTCCTCTGGTTTCAAGATAATCTTAAAAATGTAAATCAGTCTGTAGGGCCTTTGTGGATTTTATAACAAGGCAGCCTAAAATAATGTCATCAAGACAAGTTAAACAATAACTCTTTTAACTGGCTTTAAAAAATCCCAGGTATTTTCTATCAGAAGGAAACAGTTTCCTTCAAGATTGTTAAAGACTTAAATTTTACATGGCCTTTAGAGATTACTCTACAAAGTTATCTAGCTTGCTTCAGCAAGGGTCTTCCTATGAACTGATACCTGATTATCTCTTTAACCATGATAAAGAGCCTTTTGAATTCAGGCTTATGTAACATATTTGGTAGAATTTAGAGTTCAAATCGCATCACACATTTTAATTATGGATGACAGCACTAATAGGACTGCATGGCAGACTTTAAGAAAGATTTAAATATATAGCATATTACTGCAAGTGGTTGGGACATTTTCACCTTTATGACATTTTTATAAAATACACTGGTGAGCGCCCTAGTGTTCCATAAAGGTAAAACTGTTTCCATGCAAATTTCATCTAAAAGATTTTTGCTCAAAAAGAACACCTTGTTGAGAAGAGTAGGATATAGCTTAGTGTCTGAATTACTGTTTTGAATGTTAAGAGTGTAAATTTACACATCTGCATCAGGATGGAAAAGCTCTGTTGTGCTTTTATACAGCAATGACCTACAGTTAGGATCAATGCACTTTCACCTGAGAAATCAGGTTCCAAAACCTGATGAATGTAAACAGTAGTAAAAGGATATATATTAAAAATATATGTCTCTAATTTAGATAGATTTTCTTTCTAAAATGCTGCATATTTTAATAATTCTGTTTGTTTGAGTATTTTTTTAATCAAGCTCTTTCAAACAAAGACTCCAGGTGTAAATGATTGACGAGATCTCAGATTCTCAAATATTGTAATGTTTCTACAACAAAAGTTATTGCAAGTAATGAGTGTAAAAACACACATAAAATTCAGCTTGCTTTGTTATCCTTTTCCAATTCAGCTTTACCAAATCTAATAAACCAAAATTACAACTATTCCACAGCTGATTGAATAAAATGTTCATGTAATGAAAAATTGTCCAGTCTTGTTCTGACTAAAGTCATTGAAAGGTTTTAAGTCAAAACTATAAACTAAATGGAGAATGTGTTTCTCAAAGTACAGACTTATTAAGTGCAAATGAAAATGGTGTCTCTGAAGTATGTAACTCATACAACACCAAAATGCATTTTAAAAAATATATATTGTCTTTTTAAAACATTCTTCCAAGCTATTTGATATGAAAAAACAGAAGATACAGTCCATTCTGCAGAAAACTTTTTATTAAGTAAGCAAATAGATAAAGTATCGTAACAGTGAAAAAAAAGGCTCAGGGGTCCTGATTCATTCCACCTATCTCCAGGCATTGCACTTAAAAGCATAGGTAATGGATGCTCCCTGCGTACTCAGCAAGGAGAGAGAGGAATATCCAGGGAGAGACTCAAATCATAGACAAGGTATTTTCCTCTGGGGATGCCTCCCTTTCTCATCAGTATCATAAGTAAAGAACCTATGGCAACCAAGAGCCTAATTTAGGAATGTCTGCAGGTACCTAAAGTCAGAGAAGATGAAGTTGACTCAAGATAAGAGATAATGGATATTCACTTGGACAAAAGTGCTATACAGATGAAAATAAATAAAGATATTTATTTGTAATAACATCTTGGTTCATGTTGCAAGGTAGCATGTTAAATGTTTTACAAATACTATGAATTGGCAAACATTACAAACTCAACCAGTTCTAAAGAGAACATGACCAGTATGAAAATATATGCAAATATAGGTCCTACTTGACAACAACCTGCAATCTTACTGCTGGATGTACAGTGTATTCACATCTTGTAGGATGAAAGGATTTCGACTTGATATTAAGTTGCTCCACATTGACCATTATGGTCTTTTATGACGGAGTGACTGCAACAGCTGATAAGGGAAGACTCCCTGATGCCCTCTACCTAGAATTCTGTAAGGTGTTCAACACAGTCCCACATGACATCCTTATCTCCAAATTGGAGAAACATGGATTTGAAGGGTGAACTGTTAGGCGGATAAGGAATTGACAGGATGGACACACCTAGACCATGCTGATCAATGGCTCTATGTCCAGGTGGAGGTTGTGATGAGTGGTGTCCCTCAGGGCTCTGTCTTTGGTGCTCTTTAACATCTTTATCAGTGACACAGACAACGAGATCAAGTGCACCCTCAACAAGTTGGCAGATTATATGAAGCTGCTACAAATTGACACAACAGAGAGAAGGGATGCTGGAAAAGCTTGAGTTGGATCCATGAGAAACTAATGAGGTTCAACAAGTTCCAAGTGCAGAGTGCTGCTTCTGGGGCAGGGGAATTCCAGACATGAGGACAGACTGGGAGAAGAATGCACTGAGAGCAGCCCTGTGTAGCAGGACTTGGGGGTTCTGGTGGATGAAAAGCTGGATGTGAGTCAACAGTGTGCACTCACACCCCAGAAAATCAACAGTGTCCTAGACTGTCTCAAAAGCAGACTGGTCAGCAGGTCGAGGAGGATGATTCTGGTCCTCTGCTCCACTCTCATGAGACCCCACCTGGAGAACTGCATCCATGTCTGGAGACCTTAGCACAAAAAGGACTTAGACCTGTTAGAGTGGGTCTAGAGGAGGGTTATGAAGACAAAAGAGGTCTGGAGCACCTTTCCTAGGGAGATGAGAGCTGGGGTTCTTCAGACTGGAGAAGAGAAGACTCTAAAGACACCTAATTGCTGCCTTCCAGTACTTGAAGGGAGCTTATAAAAAAGAGCGAGAGCAGCTTTGTACAAGGACATGTAGTGGTAGGACAAAGGGGAACGAGAGATTTAAATCAGATGTTTGGAAGAAATCTTTTACTCAAAGGTTGATGAGGCAGTAGAAAGAAGCTGTCCAGAGGAGCTAAGGATGTTCCGTCCTCGGAAGTTTTCAAGGTCAGGTTAATGGGGCTTTGAGCAACCTGGTCTGGTGGAAGGTGTCCCTGCCCATGGCAGAGGGGTTACAACTAGATGATCTTTAAGGTCCCTTCCAACACAAAAAATTCTGTGATTCTGTGATTTTATGATATTACTTGGGGATATGAAAAATTATAATCTTTGCATTAGAGGAGCTTCTGTAATATAGTTTCATTAAAAATCTTTGTCCAGGTATATAATAATATGCCCAGAATCTGTGTGAAGGGAGGGGAAGGACTATGTTTGTTGCTGCCCTTTCCTCCTCCTCAAAGCTCAGTTTTCTACCTTCTAATGATTTATTGGACATGTGTGGTTGCTATGCTTTTTTCCAAATTATTTATCTTTTCTCTTGCTTCTTTCGCTCTGTTCCATATGATTTATTGCGTCACTGGCTTCCCGGTATTGCTAATGCCGCCAGAAACATCCTAATTAAAGGACTGAGTCATGAACAGAAAAGCAAAGTGGAAAATGAAGGAGATTTTCTAGCCCCACATCCATAAACACTGCGGACAGGTAATTTCTCTACAAATATTTATACCATCACTCCCTGAACTTTCAAGAAGTAATTATTTCTCCCACTTTTGAATAATTGTCCTTTCTTAGGAACCAGATTATCCTCCGGTATTAATTAATGAGATAACACCAAAGATGGATTTTTTTTTTCCTCTAGGTTTTTAAAATATGTTTGAATAGAAAGAGATTAGGGATGTTTCTTCTTTTAAAACACGTATTAGAAAAGCCCTAATGCTCTACTGATTCATTATTTTCATTAGCCTTTAAGTAAAATAAAGACTGCATACATTTCTCCTTTAACCTGTGTGAACACACACACACGAGTGTACACATATATATAGAGCTATATTACACTAATAGGTAGATAGATAGCAGATATAATATTTGTACTAAAATAATTCATGGAGATATTTATTACCTTAGAAAGAGCAGTGTGTGAAAAATACTCTTTTGATGCTTTTTAACATCTTAATTTTATGAATATCTCTTGCTTTCACCGGTGCATTACAGTGTGTTCTTACTGTGAACGCATTTGGGACAACATATTGCCTAAATAAGAAGAGTATGTAGATAATTGATTTTATGTGGCCATTGTAGCTGCAGAAACACATTCATTTTAACACAACTAATGCCAAAATAGATTCACCTAACATTTGCAGCTGCCTCTTTTTGCTTAAATAGCACAGAAAGATTATGGTAGACTATCGGTTTTCTGCTTTCAAGCATAACCATTAATGCTGAATACAAACAACTAGTCAAAGAGATGAATAAAATAATAAAATAAAATTTAAAAATAATAAATCTGTGTTGGATTAGGAAACATATTTTATATTTTCTATATTGCTTTCCTATTTTTTATTGTCAGCCAATTTCATACATTCATGTTTTGTGTATGGATGATACTCTTGGGAAAAAAGAGTTATAGTCTATCCATATATAAAGTTTTTGGTGACTTCCAGGTGTCACCTCTTTGGAATTTCACTTCCCACACAAAATGGAAGAAGAGAACAGACAAGTCAGCAGAGAAAGTCATGGAGGAAACTAGATGGGGAAAAAAACAAGAAAGAGGAGGATTATTGCAAAACACAAGACTATAGAAGGTTCTCAAAAACACAGGTGAAGCTTGAGGTATACAAATCACAATGACACAATAGTAGGTCTTGTCTGTGTTTGGGAAGATTTATCCAAACCCAGTGATAAAAATGAGAAAAACACTTTCTAAAACTTTGTCTCCACATTAAAATTCTTCTGATGAAGGGATAGAAGTTTCTGTTTACAATAATCTCCTGCATAAAATGAGACCACTGAGACCATTTCCTTTTTTCATCTTTAAGAAAGAAGATTCTCAGCATCCTGTAACAGTTTTTGCTGGTTTTGCACTATTTTGGATCATACATCTACCAATTGCCAGAAGGAAGGATAATGATGTGTTGAGATGATATTTAAGCTTCTCCTTATCCTGCTGCATTCCACTGAAAAGCCAGAATAATCACGTTTAAGGAAAGACTTGATAGAAATTTAGTAGAATAAGATTGAGTCTATTTGTCTGACCTGGCTTAAAACTCAATACAGGAAATATAACATTTATCCCTTAAAATGGTGTTTTACGTGTCAGCTTTTGAATATAATCCATAGCTGAAGATTTGTTGTCTGCCTGTCTTCATTTAACAGACTATGCTTTCTGCTTATGGCTTTACAGAATGTAGGAGCTTGTTGAGTGAATTTATATGTGAGATCAATTTTGAAAAATTGATCCAGAATACTTAGCTGGTTTGGTTTTAGTTGCTAAAAATGCTAAAATAATCTAATATTTTGGCACTGTAAGTATTTTTAGCATAAAAAATAGTTCCCTTATAGAGAAATAGGATTTCCATGAGATCTGTGCCGCATAAACTCTAGATTCTGCTCCTGGAGTAATCTTGCAGAATATTATGGAGATGGAAATTGACTGGTTCTCTGCTTCCACAGGTGTGCAGAATTTGGCTTCAAGCAACTCTGCCTGTGAGACTAGATAGATAGATAGATAGAATCATAGATAGATGGATAGATAGGGCCTGGCTGACAAAATCCTGTGGGATTTTGTAGTCCTGAAAGGCTGGGAGGTCAGCAGCACTGCTTTTTGGAATTCTGAGACAGGAGACTTCAGCCTATTTAGGTTGAGGGAGGAAGCACTGAAGGTCTAAGGAATCCAGGAAGCCTTGAAAATTTTCAAGAAGAAAATCTAAAAGGTGCAGGAGAAGGCTGTACCTGTATGCCAAAAGATGATCTGGCAGGGAAGAAGAGAAGCCTGGGTGAACAAAGAGTTTTGGCCCAAACTCAGGAAAGAAAAGGAGAGTGTATCACCTTTAGAAGAAGGGGCAGGCAAACCAGGAAGACTAGCAGGGTGTTGTGAGCTTATGCAGGGAGAAAATTAAAAGTATCAAAGCACAAGTAGAACTTACTCTGGTCATAAAAGACAATAAAAAGTAATATTAATATTTTAGAAAAAAAATGAGGCCAAAGGAGTATCTCCATCCTTTATTGGATGTGTGGGTAAACAAAGTGACGAAGAGTGAGGAAAAGGATAAGGTACATAATGTCTTCTTTGATTCAGGCTTTAGCAGCAAGACCGCCTGTTCTTTATATACCCAGCTAATTGAGCTGGAAGATACAGATGGGAGCAGAATGAAAACCTCCATAACCTGAAGGGAAAAGGTCAGTGACATGATATGCTTCTTAAACACACACAGGTCTATGGGGCCAGATAGGATCCACCCAAGGGCTGGGGAAGAGGGGCTGAAATGCTGGTGGAAAAGCACCTGGGGGTGCTGGTCAAGAGTCAGCTGAACATGAGCCAGTGTGTGACCAGGTGGCCAAGAGGGCCGATGGCATTCTGGACTGTATCAGCAACAGTGTAGCCAGTGACTGCCCCCCAGTATTCTGCACTTGTGAAACCACACTTTAAATCCTGTGTTCAGCTTTCAGCCCCTCATGACAAGAAAGACGTTGAGGTGCTGGAGTGTGTCCAGAGAAGGGCAACGAAGCTGGTAAAGGGTCTGGAGCACAAGTCCTATGAGGAGGAGCTGAGGGAGCTGGGAGTGTTTAGCCTGAAGCAAAGGAGACTCGGGGGAAATTATTTTCTCTACGACTACCTGAAAAGAGGTTGTAGCCAGGTGGAGGTTGGTCTCTTCTGCCAAGTAGCAAGAGGTAGGACAAGAGGAAATGGTCTCAAGTTCTGACGGGGGAAATTTAGGTTGGATATTAGGAAAAATGTCTTCACTGAACGGACTATTTAGCATTGGAAGAGGCCACCCAGGGAAGTGCTTACGTCATGATTATTGAAGATAATAAAAAGATGTGTGGATGTGATACTTACGGATATAGTTTAGCGGTGGACTTGGCAGTGGCATGTCAATGGCTGGTCTTGATGATCTTAAAGGTCTTTTCTAATCTAAATGATTCTATGGTTCTATGGTTCAATAGACAGATAGATAGATAAAGGCACATTGACATTTCAGCAAAAACTTGTCTTAAAGCACATAATCTAATCTGTGACTGAAAGAAGTAGCAAGACTGAAATGAAATACTTCTCAAACCATTTTTTCTCTCTCTGTGGACACAGACGTTGACTGAAATGTGCATAGCCACTTGTTCTGAAAGCTTAGAAGAACCACCTGCTCCCAGTGAAACTGTGGCATAAACTTCTAACACTAATAGAGTAGGAAATTAATATGAAATCAACTGAGCACTCCACATACATGAATGCATATCCTTTTGTTGGTGCCTAAGGGTCTGCTGTCACATTCTTTCAGTCAGCTGTTCACCTGCAAAGTGCTATGTGCAGAGTCCAAACTTTTTCAGTTATTAATATTTTTAGAAACCGAACAAACAACACTGAGTGTGAGATTCAGACTATACACAGTAAAATCACACTATTAAAAGAAGTCATAAGTTGCAACAATGTAACTAATGATCATCCAGCAGTAAAATATCTGCTATAGAGACAGAATTCTTACTGACCCTGCTATGTCAACATGTCTTATCCTGACAAACATTCCAGGGATGTGTTAGCATTTTAGCAGCATTGTGAAATGCCACCGTAACATGGAAACCATGAAATTATTCTGCAGCAAAATGATTTAAGAGAATAACAAAAATAAAAATAGAGGATAGTCACAATGCTTGGCAAACCTGCAATCTCCAAAGGCCAGCCTCCAGCAGTTCTGCAGCACTCTAAACAATACCATAAATAAAGGTAATTATCCAAATGATGTTATAAAGCTAAGTCAAAGGTGGTCTTGTGGAGAAGTTGCATGCAATTAAATTGGGAAAAAACCTGTAGAATCATATAGGAAGGAAATAACAATTTTTCTTCCATTCTGTAGGCTATTATTCTTTATTAAAATATCTACGACAGTGAAAGAATTATATACAAAGCTGCCCATTTGCATTCAAACCCCAATTTTCTTTTTAAGGGCATGAGATTTTTTTATGTAGCTGGAGTCTATGTTGCTGTCTAATCATATAACACACAGCAGTATTTTTGAATGACAGCTAACTTATTCAAGGTAAAACCATAGCAAAGACAAAGCCATTCACAAAAGCTCACAGGTTAACTACAGTTTCTGACTTCTGGGAAAATAACAGACTGCCCTACTTGACTGGCATTTTATGCTAAATAAGAGGAGCTGAGTCATATGCCGTGTCTTCACGTGGTGAGACCATGCTCTGTAAGGTTTCTAATTCAGTTTTGCCCTTCATCTATTGCTTGAGAAGTGTCAGGAGGGTGGAAAATAACAAAAAATATTCCTTTGCTGCTGGGACTTCTCGATGGTGTAATATGCTGGTGAACACTGATTTCCTTTCCCTTTCAGGTTCATACTGGAGGCAGGGGTGGAAGGGTGACGTAAAAGGGACTTCCCTGGTGTCTGCAACTGCTACTGTGTGGTTTCTCAGACCCCAAGCTAATGCTTAAGCAAGATATGTGACTCCTAAGAGTAATGAAATTTGCTGGTCTGCAGTTACTCATTCCCATTTTGGTAAGGGATATTTTTTAGTTATATACTTCCACGCATAAAACTAAAATCAGCCAAAATCCACCTGTAAATACTTCTGTATATCTCCATTGTCTTGGAATTTTCTTCAAATAACACACTTGGAGACTGAAATACTAATAATTCTTCCTGCTTTACTGTCTTCATTCTTAGAACAGTTTTTAAGGATTACATAGCTTTCTTTTCTAGAACGGTTTCCATCACTTATCCTTAAAAACAAATTGTATTCATCCTGGTTTGGGTTGATAATCTTTGTCCTTTTTTCATTTTTAACTCCAGCCAATTGAACCCCAGTATACCTAATCTCCCCCTTGTCTTTGTAGCTCTTTAGACCTTGAATTGAACTGAAAGGAACAGACAAATTACTTGCAGGTATGATTCCCTTGGATACAATGGAGTTACAGAAATTACGAGCTTTTCTTGATGAGAAATAGTGGTGCACATCTGAGCATTGTTTTCCTAAGCACCTGCAATGCTGGTGTAGCTAGAGAACGGCAAAACCTCTCTAATGAGCAAAGCTCAGATTTATATGATCACAGATAAAGAGGGGATGCCATCAGCATAATTGCTCCATGTCTGCCCCTAACTGCACCGACAGCAGTCTGTTGTCCCTGTAGGATGACTGGTTGGATGGCCCAGGAAACAAATCCTCATCACCTGACATTTCAGCCAGCCTGAAATGAACCATCTCAAATCTTTTTACCCTGGTATTACATATTGAATGTTGTGAAGTTTCAGGAGCTGACACCTAAAATGTTTAGCGAACCTTGACATGGGAACTGACTCCATTAGAGAGGTAGGATGAATGGCTGTCCTGTTTAAATCTACTGTCACATACGTATACAAACTTAAAGGATTCTCTGTGATTGCTAATACTCTTATATAGTTTGCTTTTCTGCCAGATGCAGACCTATAGCATCTGTTAAGGAGACACGTTCCGTGTGGGACAGGACATTACATTTAGATAGAGATATCAATAATTGGATGCCATGTTTCCTATGATGGTTTTTCTGTCTTGTTTATTTTGAGAGCAATGAAATTGGTTGGCTTTATATGGGGTACTTTGGATTGCATTACTACTTTGATTTTGGCTTCTTTTCCCTGCTAGCAGGGTTAACAATTGTGATGGCAGGCTAAGTAATAGTTATTGGGATTTTTGAGAGCTATTAAACTGTTAGTGTCTGCCAAAAGTTACCACCCAGTGGTATCTTAGATACCAGAGCCACTCGACTGCACTTAGCATAGCATATCTCTCTGGGATTTTATGATGTGGTAACAGTTGGCAATTTGTGACTTACTGATAGTGACAATTGGGTGTATGAAACTGTAACTCCACTTAGCAACAGCATGCCTTTTACACGTTATTCCAGCAACATGAAATGAATACAGCTGTGCACTGGTAAACAATTCTTAAAAACAATTAAAAATGTGGAAGGTGACTTCTAGGAAAAAAATGTAGCTGTCACTAAAAAATAAGACAGGGTAATATTTTGTGCAGCTTGAAAACTATTGTTTGCAAGAGTATTTGAGACTATATGCCAGTTAAGGTCTTCATTATAAGCATGATTGAATGAATATTTTTTTAATTAATAATTCATTTTCCAAGAAATTAAATTTTGGTCATCCAGAAACTCATCAGAAATCTCAGAGAAATTCTGCAAATAATTTTGTCTGAAAAAAACCTATATAATTTTAGAAATACTAAAGTAGTCCGGACGTCTTGAAAATGACAATTATTACATATTATGTATATAATATATATATATTTCATATATGTATGTTGACCTTAATTATAAATTTGAATTAGATTTACACTTCCATTTAGTTACTCTTAATAAAATAGAACTGGTGTGGTAGTTATAGAGTGTACTTCAAGTACAGATGAAATTCACCTTCAGGAGTAGTACAGAACAGGAAAGAACAAACAGAAAAGAATAGACTTGATAGAACAGAATTATTTCATTTGGAAGGTACCTACAGTGATTATCTAGTCCAACTGCCTGACCACTTCAGGGATGACTAAAAGTTATTAGCAATAATTAATTAATTAGTGTTAGTGATCAATTAGTAATTAATAATATTAGAGCATTTTATTGAGGGCATTGTCCAAATGCCTCGAACATTGAATTCACTTGCTAAATTCACCTTACCAATATAAAGAGGATTCTTTTTTCTTTCTGTATGCTTGTGTTGGGTCTGGCATGTAGTTCACAGCCCTCATGGAACAGTGCTTTGCATTGGTACCCGGACGGGTGTTGATAACACACTAGTGTTTTGGCTGCTGCCAAGCAGCGCTGCCCCTCTGACACTCCTTCCCCCATCAAGGGGCTCAGAGTGGGCAAGATCCTGGGAGGGGACACAACCAGGCCAGCTGACCAAATAAACCAAAGGGATATTCTGTATCATATGATGTCAGCTCAGATACAAAAGCTAAGGGAGAGAGGAGGAAGGGGGGGTGCATTCATGATTCTTCAATATTTGCCTTCCGGAGAAACCACTGCGGGTGCTGAGGCCCTGCTTCCCATGGAGTTTCCAAACACCGCTGCTAAGTAGAAGTAGAGATTGACTTTTCCCTTTGCTTATGCATGCACAAAACTCTCTCTTGTTTCTTTCTTTCACTGTAATAAACTGCCTTATCTCACCCACTGGTTGTTCTCCATCTTATTCTCTCCCCTGTCCCACTGGGAAAGGGAGTGATGGAGTGGCTCAGTGGGCAGCTTGCACCCAGCCAAGGTCAACCCACTACAGTAGTTTTGGTGCCTGAACAGGGACAGGCAGCACCATTTTGGAGGAGGAAAGAGAGACACATGCCTGCCACAAAACCACAACGATGTTAACTGAGAAGTCATTCTCCTGTGAGACTGTGGGGTCCCTTTCCACAAGAGACAGCTTCTCCACGAGCTTCTCCAGCATTGCTCCAATCTCACAAGCAGCAGTCCTCTGAAAACTGCTGCAATGTGAGTCCCTCTCATGGGCACACAGTCCTCCCAAAACTGCTGTGGCATGGGTCACTCTTCCACGAGGTGCAATCCTCCAAGGATAGGCTGCTCCAGCCTGGAAGCAGGGCCCTCTCTCTCCACTGGGTCTCCCACTGGCTCTCTCACTGGATCACAGCCTCCTCCAGGCATCCACCTGCTCCAGTGTGGGCACCTCCCCCACGGGCTGCAGGTGGATCTCTGCATCCCCCGTGGATCCCCATGGGCTGCAGGGGCACAGCTGCTTCACCATGGTCATCACCACAGCCTGCAGAGGAATCTCAGCTCCGGCACCTGGAGCACCTCCTCCCCCTCCTTCTCCACTGACCTTGGTGTCTCCATGTTGTTTCCCTCACATGTTCTCACCTCCTCCTCTTCTTTGGCTGAAATTGAATCTATGCTGTCACCTTTGTTTTGATTTCTTCTTAAATATGTTATCCCAGAGGCATTCCCACCATCTCTAATTGGCCCAGCAGCATGTCCATCGTCAGAGCCACCAGGGATTGCTCTGCCAGACATGGTGGAATGTTCCAGCTGCTTCTCACAGAAGCCACCTCTGTGGCACCCCTGCTACCAAAAACCAGGCAGTGCAAAACCAACACAACACTTAATGCTACATTATATAATCAGATTTAATTTGAACAAACAGGAATTGGGATATTTTCTTTAAAGAGCAAGGAGCAATAGCATGCCAGCAGTGCAGTCCATTTACCTTCTAGAAAGCTTCAAGAGTTAGAGTTATTATGGAGTCAGAGAGAAAGCATGGATTTCATCTGAGTATCTAAATTTGAAAGATCAGTTATTTTGTCATCCTAGGCTTATAAATATTGCATCAATATACATATAAATAATAATCTAACTATATAATCTAAATATGTAATATAATGTTGATATATTATAATTAATATAGTATAGTATAATGTAATTTGATATAATATAATATAGTGATATTTACACAGACATTTCTATTCTGCCTGCTCCTACTCAATCCCCTCTGGCTGGTACCTTAAAGTGCTCTTCGGGAGTTTTCTAAATGTGAAAAGTACTAGAGGGGACATGGTAAGAGACTGCTGCTGATGAGAACCAGGGAGGTAACATTAAACAACTAAGAACTGAATCACCTCAGACAAGTTTCATTTTTTATCACACAAGCAGGATTGTGTTAAATATGTAAGCAAAGATTTCTGCAAAATCAGAACCAGGGAGAATCAGCCAACTGCACAGAGGAACACATGGGCTGTCATAGCATTTACAATGAACCCAAATTACTAAAAGTCAAAATTATACAGGGATTACACAATGATTAATAATGATATTATTATGAAATTATATTAATTGCCTATTTTTTTAAAATCAATCAGAACTGATAAACCTGAGGATTTTGCTTTGGGGTTTAAAACAAGAAGAAATCCTTCATGTAATTTCTTATAATATTTAAGCACCCTGAGTAAGACTATGATGTCAAAGTGCAGGCAGTATGCAGCTGCCTGCTGGGAAGACAAGGCACAGGTAGATTAATTCATCTTTGTACTCTCCTGTGGTTTTTTGATCAGTTGTAAAGGTCAGGGTGCATTCTACCCTAAGTTGGACTTTCCAGGTTGCCTGAATCCATTGCCCTGCAGAATCCTAAATTCATTAGTAATGACCAGAAATTTCACAAGGATTTGTATTGCAGATATTATCATGCAACCAAACATTCTGGAGATTCTGAGAAAAGCAACCTTCTGCTTTTCCATTCACTTGCTTATGGGACAATTTCCCCTCAGAAAAGATGGGCTTTCTAGGGATTAATTTCTACCAATCCAGGAATTAAACAGGAACCCACCTTGTCAGTGAACTTTCCAAATCACATGTGAAAATAAAGTCAGTTCAATATAAAAATTTTTGAAAGTCTGATATAGCAACATACTGTATTTTATTTCCATCTAGTTATTTTTCTGTTTTGGATTACTTATATAAAATCTGTTCAAGGTCACATATATTTGGCGAGCTCAGTGAACAGTTCATTAAATTCATCCATTACAGAGTACAACATAAAATTGGGATTATTTTGCACTACTGAGTAGCTTTGTTAGGAAAATGACCTGAACTATTTTAGGTCAAGGTTGAAAGTACCAGCAAATTATAGTGGATAGACTTATTAGGCATTCTGGTCACATGTACCCTCCCATTTTTGTTAACCTCAAAAAGCTTGCCATATATACCTAAACACATACCATGAAGGAAAAAATTCATGCTGCATTACTGAATATTGAGTTCTCCTTGGGCCAAGCAGACCATATATATCCCATGAATTCTACCAAACCTAATTTTTAGAAATCATGTTATAAGCTACTCAAAGTCAGATTTTGTTTTTTATGAAAATACTGAGATGTTTCTAACGATGTGGAACTGAATCATGTTTCTACAGTGAAAACTTACACTAAAGATGGACACCTGAAAGAAAAGGCACAGATAAAAAGAAAAAAAAATAATAAGGGAGAAGTGCTTAAAGTTAGGTCTCTGTGTTACACCTAAGAGGGAGGTAAGCGCCATAATATCAGGGATTCAAATGCTTACTGTTTCCATGTAAGGTGTCTGGCATGCAGAGCCCTGGGCTTGAGTCACAGGATCTATACACAATACACAGAAAAGTTTATAGGTGACAGAACTGTCCCCAGAGAAATGAGGCTGCTGAAAAGGGATCTGCTTACAGCCATCCAGCAGGGACACGCTGACGACAGCATGGGGTCTTAACTGTTGTCCATCTTTATGGCTTACTTGTCTAATGGTTGCATTCCTTCTGATCTTTTTTTCAAAGGAATGCAGCTGAGCTTTTTCTTTTTTTTCTGAAACCTCAGATGGATCTACCCATCTAAAACACAGCAGGCAATGAGTGGCAGGGATAGCTTTGCAGAGCTTGTACATTATACTTTACCAGTTGAAACACTATCCCAAAATAGGTGAGATCTAAGTTCATTTCCCCCTTCTGTTTGAAAGAATTGAACCCAACATTCCTCAGTGCCCTCCCCAGCAGGCTGCCCACAACCCCAGCATAGTGAGTCAGCAGCTCTCTTCAGAGCTGTTGAGCTCTGAAGAGAAGTATGCACAATTTTCCCACTAAAAGAGGGAAACTGACAATAGTGACAACTTTGTTCACGGATTATAGAATGCACCCAGGAAGAGGCAGAATCTAGATGCTGCTTTTAGGTGTATTTGGTTCACATTTTACCCAATGATTGTCTCAATTGACTTCCATGAAGTCACAGAGTCAATATTAGCTTGAGTGGTAATTCCATTGCTCAATGCTGAGGGAAGAAAATTTTATTTTTAATGAGCGCTGTTATAAATGTCAACAAATAAATGATTCAATACTTGTATGAGAAACGAAACAAATATCTTTGTTGTTTTTTCTAGAGGGATCTGCACAGCTGTAACTTGGCTCAGTGTGTCTCTGACAGGATGCACTACTGCCTCTTTCATGATACTTTGAAAAGTTCATGAAATTCTATCATTACAGAACTTGCTTAAAGAGGCAAGTACAGTACATCCGTGATGTTGTAGCACCAAGTATAGGCAAAGTAAAGGAGAAATCAAGAATATATACTTACACTTCTTTTAAAAAGACTTTATTCTTCTCCATTCCATTCAAAAAATCCAGTAGCACTGAAAATATTTATATAGTGTAGGAAGAACACAAATCCCAAAGCACATTCCAATTATGAATATGTTATTTATATTTTATGAGCAAAAAGATTTATTTCCCCAAGTATATTGTTTTCTTTTATCCATGTGCTTCCTTTAATCTTGTCAATAACCCAGTATGCAGCTGGTTTCTGCTCATAGATTTTTTGGAAGATAATAGAAATAAGCATGCATGGTAGAAAGAACTATTCGTGGGTAACATAAAAATACCTGCTGTTCATCAAGATTTCTGCTTGCTAATTAACTGGAAAAATTTGGCAAAATATTTTTTCTAGTATTTTTAACTGAAATAGTGGAATATACTAGCATGAAAAATAAAAATAACTTCTTAGTTAAAGGTATAATGAAATGCTGGATTTATATTTATGTTCTGAGGTACACAGAATGTGTACTTATTATTCATGCCTTGAAGTAGTATTTTAATATCTGTATAATCTAAGTATTAAATTGTTCAGCAAGTTGCAATATCTATCATGATGCTAGACAAATTAAAATCTTTTGGGGCAGGAAAAAAATCTACTAAATTTATATAGGTAATAAATGAGGAAGAAGCCGAACTGATTTGATGCACTTCAATTTCCATACATGTTATGTGGTAGTTTGTAAAAAATGTCCCCTTTCTTCCTTGAAAGTTAAGAATCTCATTATGGGGTTAGCAACTTGGCAACACTTGAAAGGAAGAGTGTAAGTAGGTTTCTTTATCAAAAAGAAAATTCATCAGCTGTAAGAAAAATTGTGAATATTTTTTCACTCTACTGGTCAAGACAGAATAATATGCCAAAGTCATTTTCCTACTTTCCTGTGCTATTTTTGGACAGTTGTATCTCTCTCCTCGTGTATTCAGATGCCTTCCTCTAAAGAATACCAGAAGAAGGATCACATCACAAATGGGACGGAGATAAATCTGCATAAATATATGTCTGGCTGGATTCCATCCATACAGCTTCTCAAATGTCTGAAGTAGTAAATACCAGGCAGGGATGCATACAAAGTTATCTAATGATCCAGTTTTATAGCAGCTATATATACTGAAATCCCACTGAGATGAGTGTGTCTGGATATGGCCTCCACAGATGGCCCCTTTGGGATTCAAATTCACCTCTGTTGCCTCTGGGGTTTTTTTTTAGAATTGAACACTAGAAAATCTGGGACATTTGGCTTGAGGAAGGTTTCCCCATACAAATTAGAATACTTCTCAAAGTCACAATACCCTCCAATTCATGGTTCCTGTCAAATATTCTCTTACCACAGACATTGCAAAGCTTTACAGTGAGTGATTCTTTTTTATTAAAATTTCTGAGCATCAAACTGATAGGTTTCACAGTAACATACTGACAGTGTCTCAAGAGCAAATATCCTAGCAACTTATAACATGAAATCTAATATACTTATGAAAAACATCCTATGGTTCATAGAAAAACATCTTGGAAGCCAGAAGCCCCCACCAACTCTGTGCTCCATCACACAAGTAAGTTTGAATAGAGGACTAACCTTTGTCATGGTGAATATGAAGTGGGTGACCAGAAGCTGACCTTGAAAATGGACAGTGTAATGATTTCTTGTTCTCTGAAGGTTTATCCACTAGAATACTGTTTGCTTACTGTGATTATAAATGAGCTATTATCAACAAGGGAAGTGGGGTTTTGATAAGTTATAGGGCAGTAAATATCTCAATTTAATGTAATTCAATAAAATTTAACTGTGCAATGTGTGTCTACTATTTTGAAAACCGTAACAAATTTTTAGATAGAGTGAAGCTTAGAGCAGAAACCAAAGAAACTACCTGCATTGATTCCCTGGTATTTAGAGAAAAAAGAACTGCAAGATTATGACATTAAACACAGAGGAATTTGACAATGTGAAATATTGTTAAAGTCAAAATTTAAGCAAATAACACAGAATAGAATGGATTAAGCAAAATCCAAATTTGAAACTGAAGTTTGCAACCATATTTCAATGGTATGACAATGACCAGGTGTATATGTGGTCATCTGTTCTGAAATGTGAAGATTCTTTTTATCACTTAGGTTTGAAAAAGCACGAGAATGGACTTACTAAACTTAAAAAATACTAAGTACACATGGTAGTGACAACAATGAATGATTTATTGTTATATAAATTTCAGCCTGCACTGCTGCACCCTTTTACTTAGGAATACATTCTGATTTGATGTACAGCAGTAATTTTCTTTGCATGGAATTGGTAACTTGCCAGAAAACTCTGCTTTTGAGTCCCACCTGAATTTTCACGTATGTGATACATGTTTGCTTATGGGAAGCATTGGTCCAAAAGTGCCACCTATTACAATGGATCAGTTTGTCTAGATCTCAACTTGTACTCAAAGTCGAAAAATATAGCCTAATTTGTAAATCCTTTCCTATTGAAAACTCTTTATATCTGCTTGCTTCTTTTTGTTTATTATCATATAAAATCAATCGTTTCACCTAAGAACAGAAAGATTTTCTTATGTTTTTTCTAAAAAACTTTCAAATCTGTAATTTGAATAATTATTTTTTCCCTGAAAAATCAATCTGGTTTTGAAGTTATTCAACCTCAGATTTTGACACACGTATTTTTCCTTAAATTATTACCGTAGAAAAAAATTACATTTTCAGTGAAATTTTTATTATTTGTATTTTATTACCAATTATTTAACTTAATTTGAAAAATCAGTAATTTTAATAACAGAAAGCTGTGTGAATGGATAGGGGTATGTTCTCTAGTTTCTCTGAATATGAGAACTCTTTCCTTTACATTTCACTGTAGGCACATAGGAATTTAATTTAACATGAAGTTCTTAATAACAAGGTAGAATGCTCAATTCAGAAATAAAAAAAAAAAGACAGGTTGGTAAATATGTCATGTTAGAAAAGAATAAATAAAAGAAAAAGATATTTTTAATTTTGAAGATTCCAGATGCAGGTTTAGGCCAAAAAATTAATAATTGTCTCTCTTTTTCAAAGGTTATCAAATAATAAAAAGGTAGCAGAATTTAGCATTAAATTTAAGATAGCTGTAAGAAACATGGAGGAAAAAAGCTTGTACAGTATACTGTGTGTGATACAAGCACCTAGGGAAACAAAACAAAACAAAATCTTGGAAAAATACTAAAAGTGAATGAGTTCCAATTGTGTGCAAAGATATTACCTCCTGCATTTGTGATTCCACTTGCCAGCTCAATGGACTTCCATGTGCTTTTTGTAGATGAGGAAATATTATCAGTTTGGAATTTCTATTTAAAAATCAAAAATGTTTGTTTACTGCTCAGACCAAAAGCACAAATTATTTAAATTCAGATAATGTCTAAACTCCCAAAACACAGACAGTAAGACCAAAAATAAGAAATTGACTCTGCCACTATAGACTGTATTTATAACCTACACCATACATCAGATCCTGTACATACACAATTACAGGTAGCATTTTATTCAATCATTCCTCCAGCAGTGAGGACTATTGATTGTGTTAAGAAAAGGCTTTTGTATCAAAGGCTACCAAACCAGTTCTAATAAGTTTTTCTTTGCGCTCTTTCCTTAATTCAATTTGAGCTACATAGTTCAAGAAAAGCAGAAGCAGAGGTTTTATGATTGGTACATAAACTTCTGAAATTATAGAGTTGTTATAGAAGAAAGAGCAATACAGCAGATATTTCAGTACCATGAGCAGAGCCATTGCAATAAATATTTGAAAATTTGCAACTATTATTGCTACAGCTTGGAGACACACTTTTGGTTTCATAAATTATTGTATCATTTTTGCATATTAATTGTTACAAAATGGGTTACAATGCATGTTCTAATAAAAAAACAATTCTACTGAATGAAATTGCACTTTAATAAAACCCAATTCCTTTTATACTGTCATAAATGCAACAATTTTAACCTTTTCACAAATTTATAAAATGGGCTTGTAATAATAAAATGACCACACACATCATCACAAAAATTTCCTAAGCTAAAATAGTTTCTGTTTTTTCAAGTGTCATTCTGAAAAACTGGAGTTTCAAATATACATGGAACTTAAACTCCAAATGCAGTTCCTAGAACACAATAAAAATGTGTTTATGTATTTTAAAGAATGCTCTTGATGTGTTATTCATACATCTTAAGAAAGCTGCACAGTCCTGGGAGTAGCTTTGAACTAGAATGATCCTTAAATTCAATTTCTGACATCTCAATTATCCTCAAAGGCAGCCTGAATTTGTTCTCAGTTTAATATGTAATCTGTATTTCAGTTAATTATAAAGCTTTTCGTTAGAGCACGTGATGCTTCATTCTCCTCGGATGCCTTTGTTACCATCCTCTGTGTGTGACCTCCTCTCACAAGGTGCTGGCAAGCATCAGTGAGTAGGTGGAGACAGAAGTGTTTCACTGAGCTAGATAAGGTCACCTCAGTGTGGTTTAGTGTGGGTTTGAAGTGCATGGCGTTCCAGAACCCACCTGCACAGAGGCCTTACAGGAAACAGGCTGCTGGTGTGTTTGTGTGCTACGGGCAGGAATGCATTCGGAACCACGTGTGCATAGCAGGGGAGATCCTGACAAGACTGCCTACAACTGAAAAACATCTGAGCTCTCTTTTCGTAAGTTGTTTAACGCATCTGTGCTAAATTGCATTGGGCACTGTAGTCTAAATTTTTCTAGTGCTAAGAAAGAGAAGTCTAAAAATTCACACTGCCAAAGCACTTTTTATTTCATTTATTTTATTTATTTTATTTAATATTTCTTTTAATGCTATGAAACCAAAAATTGGATAATCTTCTAAAAACTAAAACCAGTTGAATTTAACAAGGCCTGTGATCCTTTCACAGTATAGAGAATATTATTTTCAGACTATTTTCATATTTCTAAATTTTCAGTTTGGAATAAAATCCAAACTTTCACAGTTTTTTGATTTTTTTGTGTTTTTTTAAGAACATTGGAATCTCCAGTTGTCTACTTGACAGGATACTTGACAGTAGTGGATATGGGAAACTGTTCCTGTAAGTGTTAGAGTGTGTCCCTTGGGAAAGCAAGAGCTATTTTTTAGCAGCGATGTGGCCTTCCTTGCTCTCTCACATGATAGCAACAAAGCACTGTTTGATCAAGGATAAGAAAAGTCACTCTTATCGCCGCAGTTTCAGGTCTTCCTAACTCTATCATTTACTTCTCACTCTTAATTTCTGCAGGTGCAAGCACCACTGAATGTGCAAAGCAGAGAACAACAAACTATGACAGTTACATTTTAAAATATTTTCAGCAGATATGATTTCAGAACAATCTGATAGAGTGTTGTTCTATGTACTAATGTAAATTTATCCTAATGATAGGGGACTTAGATGAAACCAATTCTTAAATTTTCTTCCTCTCTTCCATAATCTGTAATAGTTACTGTGTAAGAAACAATATCAAGGGTTCAGATCACAATGTCAGCCTTATGTAGATGTTAATATACTTACTCTTAAGAAGTCTATATTTCATTAGACTTAAAATCACTCTATTATTATGATCATAAATCTGTTTTCTCATCTAGGATATTTTTCATAAATTCATTGTACTAATGTTATCAATAAGTACAGTATAAACAGCACTAAAAATGTGAATTCACACTCCAGAAGCTGCTAATTTGCTTTTTATTTTCACCTTCACTTGTTTTGATGTCTAGCTTTTAACAATTTGAGCCAATTTGGTTTACAGCCAAATAAAAACCTACTTAGCTGTAGTCTAAAATTTCATTTAACATAATTTTATGTCCAGTCAACCAATTTGAACCAATTAAAAGCATCTTATAATGCTTTCTCATTTTCTTTAAAAAAATCTGAAGTAAACCAAAGTATCATTGGTTTAAACGCATGCATATAATATATAACAGCAATCAGTGGGTCATTTATGGAAATAAAAAAAATAACAGGGGCTCTAAAATGCTCTAATATCTATTTTCTGTGCAGTGATTTAAGTTTTTACGTTGATCAATATATTTTAAATAAGTTGAAAAATAAGATGTTGACTCATCAATGCCCTTACATCTAGTGTAAACACTTCTTAATTTTTCAGTTCCATGCAATGAAAAGAATTAAATACTTGATGATTCAAAGATCGAGACTTTATTCTATCTTTCAAATCGTCAGTATTCTTCATGGATACTAATTTATCATGTCTTTGACTGCCAAGACATGAGAGGACCAGTACCTCAGTTTGTCGTTTATTATATCATTCCCAAGAAGAATAAAAGATTTTTCAGGAACAATTAAGTAACAGAATGCTCTCCCCTCTGAGATCTGTATGGTTGCAATGGGAGAGATTAAATAATGTGAAGACATGAGAAATTGAAGATGAATGTCCTATAATTTCAGGGGCAGCCAGAGTTACATAATAAGCTACATTTTGCTCACAGAATGTGCATAAATTTAGGATCTTTGAAATTATTGTATTGATAAAAGAATAGTTTAATTTTTGAAGCTGAGTTTCTTTTTTATCCTCATTCCATGTTGGGTATGTAATGGAATTACTAACTGGAAGGGCTGAGTGCCATCAGCAAAGAGGGAGTGACAGAATAAGAGAACAGTAGAGAAACAGCTCCTTTCTGATACCAAACTGCATTTTACTGATGTTGCGAGCAAGACAAGTGGACCAGAGGTTCCATCCCCAAGATTTCCTTGTAGAAAAGAGAGAAGTAGATAATACATGGTGAGCTAAAAATTTCTGTTCTTGTTCACCTCTATGTATATCTCGAATTCCAAAATTTAGACATACCCAAGATTTCAAAAATCAGAACTTGCATATCACCAAACCCTGTGAATATTTAAATGTTTTCCAAGAAGACATACTGACATGGGACACTGCTGAACTCTTTGGTACTCAATCTCACATTCTGTCACTCCTGCTGCAGCTGGCTTTGTAAAGACTCCTGGAGCAAGCTCTCTCACAAAGGGTACATGAGGGAAATCAAGGTGTGCGATGGGAAAGCAAAACCTTGATGATTACTTTTGAAGACTTTTGTCAGTGACATGAATTACTTTTGTAATATTCTGAATGTTGTTCAGTTTAGGTTTTAGAGAAAATAGAGAAGCTGTGTTAGAGATCAGAATCCAAGTCTTGTTTTCCTCATTAGGGCCTCCTTTATCTAGTCATGCCTGTCTTTGCTTGTTTTCTGTATGTTCTCAGAAATATTATATGTATTACTGCAGTGACATGCTTTAAGGTGTAGATGTGATTTCTTCACTTTTATGGCAAGTTTGTTGCTATAGAAATTAGTTATGGAATAGATAAGTTATGAAATAGGTTTATGAGAGAAATAAACAGGAAACTCTGACAGCAAACACTATCAAGCTTACCAAGTGAAACACTATTACCAATGCTTCATCCACAAGAGCAGAAGCTAGATGTTGGCCTGCCTGGAATATTTGTAAGATTACTTTTGACTCATGTGCTCAAGAAGGAGGCAGCAGTTAATCTCCCTCAGAGCTTCCAAGAACCTCTCTACACTTACCACATACGCTGAGCTGCAGTCACACTTGAAGTTGATAGCTTAAAAAACACAGCCTTCCAACTGTATTGTTTGTTAGCAGAGTTATCACATAATAGAACAGCTGGGAGGTTTAGCAGTACTTAACAGTATGAGAAACAACAACAACAAAAGACAAAAATAGTCACCAGGAGCCAAAGGTGCACTTCAGACACTGTAACTGTCTTCCCTATGAGCTGTTCCCAGCTGCAATATTTTGTCAGCACCCTATTCTCCCAGTATGCAACTTGGTAGCAAAGGGTGTCTCTGTGTTAGATTTCTGTCGAGTCTTTTGTGCTTATTCAAACCCATCCTGCTTTGAAGATTAACTGTGTAGTGGAGGATAATAATCAACTGGGTTTTACTGCTGAAACAGTTTTACATGACTCTAGAGATCTCTAACTCACAAGTCAGAAAATAGATTGAAGAGATAGCAAGAATAGTATCTCTAGATTTCCAGTTTCCTCAGAGGAGAGGAGAAAAATCTCATCTACTGTGCTCTGATGTTTAGGGCCACTTCAAGTGAGGATTAAAAAGAATAAAAAGGAATAACAACAAAATTTTAAAAAAAATCAGAAAAAACAAACCAAACCCAAACAAATCAAACTGTCAAGCTTTGATAGTTCTGCAGGGATCTCTGCATCCTGACTGCCTGAAATAAAGAAGTAGCATGTATGTTTTTTTCAGTTTTTGATCTTCTTGTCAATACAGTCATAAATTGGAATGAAAATGGCAATATGGTTTTTTTTTCAGAAAGATATGATAAGTCCTAGTTTCATCTAGTTGAGGAAATTTTGCCTTCATGTAGCACAAAAGATTAACATTCTGTACCCCACCATTACCGTGCCATTAGATATTTTTGGTACAGTGCTCATATACATACATGGGAAAACTATATACAGTTTCTACTCAAGGGATCTCATCCAGTCAAACACACAGAATAAATCCATTTAAAGTATTTTTTTGGTTAGGAAGAAACACCATTTTTGAACTGAAAAAGTCTTTAGGTAAGACCATTGGTGAATTCTTAAAAAAACAATTATGCTAAAGGAACAAAGAAGAGCAAATCAAAGTACCAGGGCAGCATGAAAAGGTAATGTCAGAAATTTTGCAAGGCATGCAAGTAGAAGGAAGGGTCACATGTTTATATTTTCAAAATATACCTAGCACTGATCTCTGGATCTTTCTGTTTTGATTTTTTCCTCTGCTTTGAGAAAAGTTGCTCTTCTATTCTAAGGACAGCACTGAATATCTCAATCTCTTTGATTTTTCAGAATTTCAAATTCACATTCAGGAAAACTATGGCAGATATTCCAGCACTGATTATCTATTGGATAGGATTAAGGGACAGTTTGGGGTGGAAAGGGAGAAAAAGGCAATAATACCATGGTATGATGTAAAGAATTATTCTTCTCATCCTAAAAACATTCTTGAAACAAGTCTAATGATTGTTATTCAATAAGTCATCACCATTTTAACTATTCCACTTTAAAATTTAATATGATTAGAAGTTTTTTTTAAAAAAGGCATCAGAAGGCATAAACTATCCATTTGCCTAATTTTTGAATAGTTTCAATTTTTGTCATATATGTTTTCAATGTCACAGTAGTGATTTTGTCCCTCAGCCTTCAAGAAGCAAATACGCCTCTCAGAAGTCTTCAGTCATATCTGCCAGCCTCTTCAGCATTTTACAACACCTCAAATCACACTGAATACCTTTTTTTTAGTGAGCTGCATTAATTTTTCTGTGACTGCAAGATGTACAGGACAATGGGGGAAAGGAATAATACTATTTTAAAAAGTGATAGCAGGATTTTCCTTTAAAAAAAAAGGTTAAAAGTATCTTCATAATAAAGTACAGTAACTAGTGCAATCCAACTTTTTAATAGGTTGTCTTAAAATTTCTGAAAAAATAATATACTTGAAGGCAAATATTCTATTTATTATGTGTGGTAGTTAGGTGTACCTTTATAGGTCTGAAATTGTGCCAGTAATGCTTTATAAAGGCAAGGTTCCATGCCCTCGTCTGTTGAACTTTCAAGCAAAGAGAGAACACTGAAAGAAGTGAGCAGTTGGCCAAATGCCTTGGGTATTGCACTTCACCATCAGCAGAAAGCCAGAGCAAAGAAAAGTCATTTGGAACTCTGTCTAGGTCTAGACATGGTCACAGGTGAGTATGCTTCTGTTTCAAGTGAGTTACAGAGAGTGCCTGGCTTTTCCATCTCTGATGATTTTTTCCTGTGAGATAACCATCTCCAGTGTGATAGGAAGTCAAGCCTAGAATGTTTTTTTAGGGTAACTTTGGCTTTTAGAGTGTGGTTAACATTTTGAACTTTACATGCATGCCTTAGAACACTGCAAACTTGGCATAGCCCAGGCAGAACATTGTCTCTCTCCCCAGACTCATGCAGGAGGTATCAGCTAAACCAGACTGAAAGAAGGAGCTTTCAGGACAGTCCTCAGTGAAAGCAACTGAAGGACTTAGAGGAGTTGAATCAAAACACCAGTAGAAGGAAGTTAAGCATTAAAAATAAGGATTGAATGGATCACAGGGTCAAAGCAGTAATGTGGAAGATGTAGTCATTCAGCCAGGCCTCCCACATAGCACTGGGATACTTTGACACTGATTGGAAATGAACACTGATCTGATTGAGAAGCTTAGTACATTGCCAGTGAAACAGGAAATGTTTCCCTCCACTACTTGTTGCAATATGGGCTTTAATTGGCTTGAATTCCAGCCAACTGGGTCGCATCCAGGCCTCAACTCTGCCAGACTGAAAAGGGCCTGAGTAAAAAAACCACTATATGGGTCAAACAAAAATATGTACAACTTCAGAATTTCCTCAGATCTACAGCTATTGAGAAAAAGACATTTGAACAGAATAAGTTACAGGATTGAACCCTGTGGGATCAATCTCCAGTCCAATCTGCTTGAGGTAGAAAGAGGTCGACTAGCAGTGTCCTACAGTTTTGACTTGAGAGAAAAGAACCTTATCAATCTGTGAGTGGCATTTTTCCAGGTCTTACAGTGGTGTCAACAGAACTTTATACCTAAATGTTATCAAAGATCAAGTTCCTTTGCCAAGACACACGAGCTTCAAAATAGCTGTCCTGGCAAAAGATCAATGGTCATCTGGGTTGTTTTCTCTACTTTTGCCAGGATTTGATCTTAAACATCTGAGGGTCATCCAAGAAGCCTAAACTTTCCCCATGTTGTATTCTCATTATCTTTTCATCAACATTTCTCAGAAAAGGCAGACTGAACACCAGGTACTGTCTGGAAAAGATAAAGTCTATAAGGAATTTCAATCATTGCAAAAAGACTTCTAAAAAGATGCATAAATAGATTTCATGCCTAAATAAAGGACATGGCAAGAGAAGGTGGACAAAGGGGATAAACAGTGAGTGAGCTCTATTCTGCTATCTAGTGGACATTAAAATCCTGGTTACCAGCTGCTGAAGACTGTGCATGGAGATTCAGGACCAGTGAGTTTTACCAGTTAATATTTAATTCTTGTGGGATTTTTTGTGTAGAATCTTGTTCAGCAGAGCATTTAAGCAGGTGGCATTTTATGAACATGCATTGTCTGTTTGGAAAACCTCTCACAATTCAGTACAGGATATAGATTGAGGTCCTTTGTTGAACAAAAGCCATACTATTTCTACACATACTTGTAACACAGGACTCTGGATAGATGAAACCACCCTGACAGTTCAGATATTACCAATTCGTACTGTGTGCAGGGATAGTGTAGCATTTTTATTAGGTATTTAGTGGGTTCAGTGCTTGACTTTTGAAAAATTTGTATTTACTAGATGTGGAAATACTGAATTGAGAGACTAAAGCCCTGTGTCCTGAAACCCTGCCCCTTGACCAGTGTTGGCAGCATAAGCTGCCAACAGCCTGCCCCTGTCCAACACCACAGGCAGGGTGCCCCACACAGAACTGACGTAGGGTACACTTCTCTGTGATCCCACCACCTCCAGGGGACACAAGGGGCAGCTCAACTCTTATATTTAAAAGGTACCATTGGCTGCACCACTGGCTGCTCCTTCCAGATGATCTGGACACCACATGTCCCTGGGAGTCCACTGGAGCTGTGGCATCGCTTGTGCTTGCTATCAGTGATTGGGTGAGTCACCACGTGTGCATTGTTGCTCATCTGGCCTACTTCCTCAATAAAGACATGTTTTTAATGTGCGGCTCTATTCCTTTTGAGACCCCTGAGATATTTTTGCTTTGCTTAAAAATAAGGTTCTACTATCAGTTTGATACTGTAATATTAAATCACCAACAGAATTTCTCAGGTGTTTGTCATAGTTGTAGCTGGGTACCAAAACAAATATGTAGAAGTTTTATACGTATCTTTCTGTTTGTAAATATTTTGGATGCAGTTTACCTATGAATCCAGATTTACAAATGCTTGTACTCTATGATTTCAGTTGCTGTTGTAAGCTTCATTGATGATGGGATGAGAAATGCAGACAAAAGCAGAATGGATGCCAAGGCCCCTCTGCCAGATATGACAGGAGGACTTGCTTTGCAATGTAACGCTACATATTTTAGCTTGTCACTTTGTTAGTGTAATTTTATCCTAGATTTTTTTGCATTTTAATGGAAATATTGAATTTCAAAATGACATGCCTACCTGCCTCTAGTTGCATTTTCAAAACAAAGAATAAAGATATGTGGGTTTTTAATATAGTGAGAGATTTTGCTATGAGACTCACACTTTCATGTCATGAATTAAAGACAAAGTTGACTGTCTTGAATTGAATGGTTATAAAAATATGCATTGGAAAATGCATTAAATACAGATTGTAAATCATCATTATTCCTTGGAAATGACACTGTACTGCATTGAAGGTTGTGAAAAATTAAGAGATATTTTATTGCAGACTGCAATCATTGCTACAGGTCTAGTCATGCTAGAGAATTTTATTAATGGCTGGCTGGTGAAAAATCAGTTTGCATGTCCATGAGGCTACTGAGGACACCATCAGCCAACCAATTCAATAGCAGCAACAACTTTCAAAAAGACCCCAAGACCAAAACTCCCCCCAAACTCACTCCAAATTCTCTGTGTAATATTTAACAGCATTGTTGTTTTAGCCCACAGAAAATTGATGCACGAAAGACAGTGATATAAGAGCACGTCCTAAACACAAGAGCAAAACAGAATCCTTTTCCTATTACATCTCTTTTAATATAAATTATTTCATTCCCCTCCTAAGTTAACCTAATATAAAATCTTAAGGGAAAACAGGATTGCTGCAGGGATTTAAATTCTGTTTGCTATACAGCTTTACACAGAGAAATTATGTTATTTATGAGAGAAGGAATGATAAGAAAATCTGACACTAAATATTTTTGGGGAGTTCATGGTGTTTTTTAGAAGTATAAGAAGTTTCCAGAACTCATTTTACATATATAGAGCACGCATAGAAGGTGTCAAAAGAGTATGATTATTAAGTATCATGTAATCACGTAATGGTCAATCATTTGGGTTTAAAAGCAGTTTCTCAAGAAGGACTTTTAGTCAATATCCCAACTGAATTACTCATATAAAATAAATAAATAACAGTTTATTTCCAGCAGGTAGGGGAAAGAACAAAACAAAGCAAAAAACCATGGACATTTTTAGTACATTGACAGACAAAGACTTTATGGTGGTTTATGTAAAGCTAATGAATATCAAGGTATATATGCAGCCCTATAGATTGAATAAAATAGTAAAATATCCTCTAAATTTCAATGCACTTTATACCTTTCATGCGCACCTTGCTGAGAAAAAAACCCAACCAAATAACTAGTTTCTTAAAAATGCATGTGAGACATTCAAAATTGTATATGTGTCCTGGAATCAGGCAATGGCTTTACTCATGTTGTTTTAATTTCCTCTTTCTCCTTTCACAGATCCACAGAATATTCTGAGTTGGAAGGGACCCACAAGGATCACCAGTAAATATTCCTTACTGAATGCAGCTCTTGCCTTTTTCAGCTCTTGAGTCATCCACCTCCCTGTTTTGGCACTCCCACTTCCCAGCAATTACCATCCCCAACGGCTTTTGCTCTCATCCCTGTTTTATCAGTCATTTATCCCAGGTGATTTCTTACCCTTATCATGGAATACACCATCATTAGTAAAGTCTGGTAACCAGCCAAGAACTAAGATTTTTTTGGTATGTTTTGTTTGCTTGCTTTTTTTCCCCTCTCTTTTCCTTCATATCAAAATATAGTTTGAGGCAGTATCATGATGGGGCTCTGTTATTTTTGCCTGGTGAGGATTTTACCATGAAGACTCAGAGCACTTCTTCTTCCAGTGGACCTTTCCATTTCAGCTGGAAACTAGGCATGAGACAGTAGGCTCGGGTCTGACATGTGCACCATCCATGCTCCTTGCAACCAGGAAAAACTCGGAATCAGAATCTTCAGGCGGATTCTGTAGGTAAGAACATTGAATGTTTGAGCATTGCATACCCCACTTGTTGAACACAGCCCTAACAACATTAGTCAGAATTCATACTTTAAAACACAAATTCAATAGTGAAAAAGTTGAGGGTTTTTTTCCATGCATGTTGTTTTTATCTATGTTTACATCCTTTATCATCTGCTCTAAAGCAACAGCCGTGACAAGGAATTTATAGATGTTTTTCCAATTTGTAATAAATCCTCGGGACTAAATTCTGATTTGGTTAAATCTTTGAGATTATTTTCATTTCACCCAATTTTGCAGAGATCAAAACCTGCTCATGTGGACAAAAAGTGTGTCTTGAAATTCTAGTGTTACAATTTAAGAATCTACTTAACTGCAATGTTAAATCACATAAGTACCCAAGGGAATGGTTATGGATTTATTTTAAAATGTACACATAAGACAAACATCTTGGAAGTTCTAATGTGTTTTTACTCTATTTTGATACAGCATGTATTTATCCGCCTGCTCAATAGCGTATCTTATCAATTTCACCACGTGCGGAGCAGAAAACTAACAGTGAAAGATTAGAAGCATCTCTAGAGTGAAAATCAAAACAAAATAGCTTCTTAGATTATCTTGCATTCTTTTCACTGTTACTGGAAGATAATGATACTTGCTTTTATCACCTAAATAAATAAATAAATAAATAATGTTTCATAATCACTTGCAACTTGCTCACATGTCTACCATAGGAAAATGCTTAGGAAATCTACATTCAAACAGATTTTTTTTGCAATAATTTAGTTAAATTCTTTCTGGGTGTATTCTGAAACAACCAACGATGTCTCTTAAAACATTTAATGATTACCTATATTTGAAATATTTGCTCATGTGAACGGTATTGTTGTCTCTACTTTTCTTAGTACTCCAGGAAGGTGAGTCTGTCTGTGCTGTTCAGTTTCGGTTTTCTTTGCACCAAATGTATGAAAGCTTATTTTGCATGCTTTACTTTACAAAGTACGTGTATGTTTTAACATGAACAGAGCTTGTGGATTTTGGTTAGTGTTGCGTCAGGTTGTTTTTTGTGTGGTGGGTTTTTAATTGTTGTTTTTTAAAATTACCCCACAGGCTACAAATACTAAAGCTTCAGGCGATTGTTTTCCACTAGTTTTTATCAGAAGTGTCAAACTCTTAAGACATATATAATTTACTGTGACGTATCTCATTTACTTTTACTTGTACAGAATAATGGTTTTTCAAGTACTTGAAACTTTGGTTATAAATTTTCTCCTTCACTTCTTAAAAGTAAATCAAAATTCTGCTTCAAAATAAACCCAGTTGATAAAACAAACCAGATGTTTCATCACTTCTAATTGATAGCAAAATCATTCTGGAATCTTTCATGTAGTTCCTATTGGCAAGAAAAATAATTTTACATAATCAAGCATAACTCCTGCTCTGCAGGAGGTCTGGCTTTCAGACCTAGCTGGCAATATCTTCGTGATATTATTAGCAGTGAAATGCTGTTTTAAAAGCTCCAAAAATAGAGGATTCCTTTGAGTGGTTCAGGTAAATAGTTACTGCAAGTTTAAAATAAGAAAATTTTTTGTATTATTTGAAGGAGACAGGGGAGACAGTGTTGTAGATGAATGTGCCATTTTGAAAACATCCCATTGGGAATAATAGCAATGAAGATCATGTGCATTTGAAACATGACAATTCAAGTACTCCTGATGTGCAGACACACATACTCAATGTAATAGTGTGATTATTGCTGTCTCAGCAACAGTGGCAAATTTGACTCGTCCTTTCAATTTTTTTTTTTTTTTTTACTTTTTTAATTTTTCTGGGAGGGCTTCTAAGTCAGTAATTTTAATGAGATTGTGAATTAAACCTGGTGAACAAATCTGTGGCCTTGGAGCAATTTTGTGTTAAGATACCAGGCTTTCTGTTTTGGAGCTAAAATCCATAGTGTAACATACTTGTTTTGTCAGTCCATCACACAGATCTATGAATGCATATGAAACTGGAGATCTTTAAGTATCTTATTAGACTCATGGAAGAATACTTCTTTCAGAGACTAGAAGGACACATTAGTCTGGTAACAAAAATGTTCTCAAAAATATTTTTCAGAAATATAACACACAATATATGTTTAATAAGTTTTTATCATATGTTTAGATAATAGGCCATGATTAAGATGGAACTGTTGAATTTATGGTGTTAATTCTCCTTTATCTCCCATTATTACTTTTTCTGCTTTTTCACACTCTAAAACTCTGCTTTCAAATGGTATTTAATACTTCTTTCATGGAAATCAATAAAACTTTTACCACTCTCTGTATACTAGGATTTAATTTTAAATAGCCACATAAAAACTCTCCTTATGATGTTGATTTACAAAGAATGAACCTAAATAACATGCAAATGGCAAAGACATTGGCTCTGGAGGAGCTCAGTACTCTCATAACTTATACTTGAAGTTCCACTTTGAAGTTAAGAGTCGTCATGACTTTGTATGACCAAACCTGAAATCTAGAAAATCTTCCCACCTGTATTTAAAGCTAATGGTATTTAATCAGCTGTTGTTGATGCAAAATGAAGAATCATAATTCTGGAATTGTGTCTGCTAAACATACTCCACAAAGTAGTTTAGTCACTAAGATTTCTCATGAAACATCTGCAGAAAATGCTTTACCTTTGAAACATCGAATGCTGTCCTCTGTTTCTTTAACACATGCAGACTTCTAAATTTGTGTTTTGGTGAGTTTCATCTTAAATAATCCAGGTATATTTTTCCTCACATCTAAGATACGTTTTAATGTATTATTCATGTGTCTTTGATGCCTGTCTTCCATACACACATACGGAGAGGAAAAAGAGTCCTCTTTGCTTCTTCTGTAACTTTGAGACAGGAGAGTAAAAGAATGGACTCTCATGGTCATTAGAATATTTTTTATGTGATTTGCAGTATCACATATTATTCACCTGTCTCTGGAACAGTCAGTTTCAGGATAAAACATAAGAGAGTTCTGCCATTAAAAGTAGCTAATTCATCAAGAACTTTACTTTTTTAAAAAGTCCCTATTGTTTTTATGGGGTTTTTTTTCTGTTAGCCTGGGTAAGATATGGCCATTTTTTTATATGGTTAGTAAAGCGTCAGGAAGGGGATTTTTCCCTTGAAAAGATCATATTCTTCTCTTGTTGTAATTATGATTTTGTATTTCATCCTTTTTCCTAATAGTTCCCTAAGACTCTGGGTACTCTCATAGTTTTTACATTCTGGTATTTTTCGTTATTTCAAAGAGTAAACTAAAACCCAAAGTATCCTTGTAAGTAATTTAATCTTTGTTTTGTGCATTTAAATTATAGCCAGAGAACAGCTGAACTGGTAATAGAAATTTAGATTTGAATTTTAGGAAGATGAATGTAAGCCAAATTCCTTACAAAGCTCTAATTCTCCTTAAAATATACTTTTCCTTCAATGCCATGTCCCATGGCCTTTTAACAACTTGTCTCTGTAGCCTCCGATATTAAATTAGTTTGGACTTTATTTATCCTCACAGTGTGACAGCATGTCTTCTATCCAGTTAAATTGCCAAAAACTCCTGCAATACCTGATAAAATACAAACCAGAAAACTAAAATAAAAACTAACATCTTTGTAGGGGAGCTGCAAATATTTCTGCCTCCTTCTGAAACCAAAGAGAGCAGAGGTCTCTAAAAGACATCTCCAGAAACAAGTGTGTTACAGAATCAGAGAATCCTGGAATCAACTATGTTGGAAAAGACCTCTGAGATCATCAAGTCCAACATATGAACAGTACCTTGTCAACTGGACCATGGCACTGAGTGCCACCTCCAGTCTTTTCTTAAACACCCCCAGGGATGGTGACTCCACCACCTCCCTGGGCAGCCCATTCCAGGGTCTAATCGCCCCTTCTGTGAAGAACTTCTTCCAAATGTCTAACATAAACCTCCCTTGGCACACTTAAATTGCGTCTTCTTGTCCTACTGCTAGTTGCCTGGGAGAAGAGACCTACCCTCACCTGGCTACAGCCTCCTTTCAGGCAGTTGGAGAGAGAGATGAGGTCTCCCCTGAGCCTCCTCTTCTTCAGGCTAAACAACTCCAGCTCCCTCAGCTGCTCCTCCCAGAACTTGTGTTCCAAACCCTTTATCAGCTTTGTTGCCCTTCTCTGGACACACTCCAGAGTCTCAACATCCTTCCTAAATTGAGGGGCTCAGAACTGGACACAGTACTCAAGGTGTGGCCACACCAGTGTCAAGTACAGGAGAAGGATCACTTCCCTAATCCTGCTGGCCACACTATTCCTGATATAGCCCAGAATGCCATTGACATTCTTGGTCACATGAGTGCACCCACGTGGCCATGTGTTGTGAGTGTTTTAAAGGCAAGGGGTAGAAAAAAACAAGTGTAAAAGTAATGTTTAAAACCTTAGAGCTTCCGAAAAATACTTGTTCAGATTCCTCATGGTCTTCTTCAATGATGTAAAAATTTACATCAGCTGCCCTCAGTCCCAACCATAATGTATTTTTCAGGCACAATTAAAAATAACTTTGTCCTTTAGATTTTTAAAATAAAATTGAAGATATTTATATACCTTTTAATTTTTAAACTGGAAAAAAAATGCATTCAAGTAGAAAATGCTTGACAGGAAATTATTATTTGCACTGTGCTGAATACAAGAGAGGAGATGTCTGTGTGTGGGATGCAAGTGAAGACAGTATAAAAGGAGTTCTACAAATAGAAATAAAACCAGTGTAGTATCACAGAAGTAAAAGGTTACTGTCTCTTAATGGTGTAAAGGAACTGGGATGACTAAGAAAATAAGAGCTTACAGGCAAAATGAGAGAATGAAGGACAAGGAAAAGCAAATGCGCTGGGCTGTGAGGCAGTTTGCCCAGAGGAAAGATGTATACTGTCCTTCCTGGATCCCCCAGAAGAAGCAAAGAACATATCACATGGAAGTACGAGAGGTACTCTCTGAGGAGGGGAGATACTCTGTCACTGTGAGTAACGTGTGACATTACAAAAGGACAAGACACAGTATCGTAAAGCTGTGACAATCCTGCAGACTGTTCAACTGTTTGTTCAGAGACTGTGAGACCTTTCCTTATCCTGTTTCCTCACAAGTAGCCATTGCTGTCTGATAATTTCTTCTGGGGAAGGGAGGCACGGAGGCCTGTCTGCTCCAGAGGGTGCCAGTACCATTAAAACTGCCTTGGCACACATATCACATACCCAGCGTGGTGTGAGAACTGCAAAGACTGATCCCTGGAGACATTTTGGGGTGCATGTGTGGGGGGGAAGGGGCAGGTCAGGCCTTGCCCTGGCAAGGCAGTGCACTGCCCCACACATCCCACCTCCCTGGAGCCAGTATTCCTGCCCAGCAGTGACTGCCAATCCCTGGCATACCCGAGCTCCACACCTGCCCCTGGAGCCTCTAATTCAGCTCCTAATTGGCCAAATGACAGAAGTTCCACCTGGGGGAAAAGCCCAGGGAGGCCAAGAAGTATTTAAAGCTGAATATGAGGCAAACACATCTCTCAATCCTACCTCTGTTTGGAGTTTCTATCAGCTGAACACTGCTGGATCCTGGGAGTTTGTAGCTATATCTGTTGTTTTCTATACCTTTGCTGTCTTTCTTGCTTTCTCTTTCTTCTATTTCCCTCTTCTCAGAATTTTTGAGTACTTAAAATCAAAAAGGCTCAGAGTTTGCTAAGTTGAATGGGTTAAGTTTATGGGTTGTGGAAGTGTTTCATGTTGATTGAATGCTGCTCTAAACCTTTTTCCAAAGTTCTCTGATTTTCTAAACTTGCCCGTAAAGTCTTTTTTGTTGTTTTGACCTCTTGAGACTATCTTGTAGGTATTTCTCTCATGTGTCTAACTCAGAGTATATGAACAACCGTAAGCCCTTTTAAAAGCCTTGTTGAGTGAGTTTTTTGGGGCCTTACTCATGGAAAGAGCTAACACATTTCCACAAAAATGTGCTGCTAAATTCAAACAAGAGAAGTAAGTGAATGACAGCTGAGTAAATACCACACAATGCATACTGGACCATTCTTGAATAGAAACTGTGCAAAAAGGAAAATTCTGAAAGCTAGGAAATTCAAAGTTAACATGCTCAGCCTATCCTTAAGTTACTTGCTGCTTAAATAATCACAGTATCATTACCACTAGGAGTGCCATGGGCAAATTCAATCAATCAAAGTCACAGAAAAGCTTTGAAACAATCTAATCAGTCCAAGGCTTCCACTGTAACATTTCCACTATGTGGCTTCAAACATAAATTATTTCCTTTCTATAAAGTAATATTCACTCCTGCTTTCTTCTTATAAAGCCTAAGGGGCAGGACAAAAGAAAAAATTGTGTTATTTCAAATACAGAATAATAAAGTATATGGCTCTAACATCTTGATAGCCTGAGTCACAATATAGGCAGAGAAGAGGAGATGGAGAAAAAAGAGATGAAGATGTATAGCAGACCTGCCTGGGATATATACATTATGGAATAAGTGGAGTAAAGTTAAAGAAAATAGAAATCAAATTTCTGTTAGAGGTGGCTGATGAATTTAAATCATATTTCTCTAAAGAGGAATTTTTAAAAAATATTTTTATTTTGCATTTTATGTATCCTTGTTTCTTAGCCAAAATTCAGTTTCTAGGCAATAGCTATGAAAATTGGAGTGTTATGAGAAAAGCCAAATTTAGGTATTTTTACTCAAAAACATACATCACTGTGCTGCCTCATAGAAATCTAAGTCTTGTCAAGAAATTTGACTGATCATATAAAACGAAAAAAAATTGCTTTTGGGAGATGTGGATTTGAGCTCAGCAGGTAGGTCTGCTGAATAAGAACAAAGGAGATAATCACCATTTTATTTGTAACAAAGACAATTTAAAGCTTTGTTGAGGATTTAATTATCACTAGACTTGATCTTCTCCCTGAAGGAAAAGACAGATGAAGCTTATATGAGTCTGATAAATCGTCCCTGAAGACAACAGGCAGAGTACAGAGGGTTGGTTAATCTACAGAGTGGTTTACTTTGCTGTCTGTCTCCAAGACCATTCTTCCCTGAAAACGCTGACCTCTCAACTCGTGGCCTTCTCAAAAGCTTTCCTTCAAATTTCACTTTTCTTATGGCACAAACTAGTTATTGCTAGATTGGTAGCAGTGTGACTGTGCTAACAATCTTTCCTGCTCTTAAGGTGTTTTTCTCCAATAACCATTAACCCACTTATTTGTAATTAAAATAATGAGACCCAATTCACCACCAAATAACATTTCATGGTGTTTAAAATGGACATGAAATCTAGGAACTGAGAGACAGAGAACAATGTGGTTGAGAAAACCTAGAGATTAAAGCTGAGTGAAATAGAGGTAAGCAAATGTCTATGTTTCAAACAGTTGGAGTTTTTTTCCACTGTCTGAGGAAAAAGATGACAAAATATAATTTTTTACGAGTTTGGTTTTCTTCTGTGAACATTGCCAGATAGGTACTAGAATTATGTATTAAAAATTCATTAACAGAGGAAAATATGTTTTACATTGGCCAGGAGTCACAACTAGGACTGCTGCATATCAGATGTTGCATCACAACGATGCAACTTGTTGACTACTGTCAACATCAGTAGCTGCAATAAGCTGTTGTCTGTTGAGTGTGAGTATGAGCTTGTATTCACATTCAAATCAAAATTGCCAAACTTAAATCAAGCCTGAGACAAGATTGAGGTCTTAGAGGGAAAGGACTTAGTTCTGTATGTTAGTTTAGGCCATTATGGTATGGACCTAGATGTAGTGTACTTTTCCAGTTGCTAGGAAACTACACTACGGCTTTTGAAATTCACATTTCTTTGGGTAAGGCAAGTCAGATAGATGTTCTTGGTCACAATGGCCACTTTCTTCATAGCAGTGGTCCACGGGCTGGTGTTCTTGAAGACCACTTAGGTGGTAGGCCCATTATGACCAGGTTTGGGTATGCAGGTGGGTCTCAAAGCACTGTGGGGTCATGCCCACTGGGCAATTGAGGAGCTGTTTGTTTCTCAAAAACTCAATATGTCTTTGGTAAGAGAAAATCTCATTAAGTGCTGCAGTGCTGGACAGCAAATAAGTTACACTGCCAGAAGCAAGGGGAATTTTGAAGGCAGCTGTGGCAGCTTGCGCAGAGATGTACCTTCAGTGGAATTGTGAAGAAACTGACTGTTTTGGTTTATGCTTTTAGAATAGAATGAAACTAAAGTCACCATCTTGAACAGTTTTGGATATGTTGTCCAGTCTGCCACCACTTATTCCTCATGTCTTTGCAGGAATGTCCTATGACACTTGACAGCCAAGTAAGAAAGGGAGTCCCATGCAGAAGGACAGCACTCCAAAGACAGGAAGGAGTTGATACAGAGCTTATTAAAGGATGAAATACACTGAAGCAGGTATATTATAAAGCTTATGCAGTTTATGAGTGCACAGATCCAGAATGGAAAGAATAGACTTCTGTTTTATCAATTGAATGGATTATTTTTTATTTATTGGCTCTTACCTATGTGCTAAATTTTATTGTTTTCTCAGGGAGAAACTACATGATGTGACAATATGGTGAACACTGCTCAGGTAGATTCTTTCTTCCATCTTCCTACACAGAAAACTGTAAAATTAAGTATCTCATTTTATTAGGGGTTTGATTTTATTTTCCTTTTTAATATGTTTTATAAATTTTTCTTAAACATGTATATTGTTAAGCACTTCTTAGAGCACTGTCAGAAAGCATACCTTTTTATGCTTTGCATGCTTGTAGTGGTGGTACATTTGTGTGGCCAAGATAAACACATTTCAGTCTGGCTATGCACCAGTAAAAAATGAAAATCAGAGAAAAAAATAGGAAATGCGAGTGTTCTGAAATAGGTATATTAAAGAGTTTTAGTTGTGGATCTTCTAGTTAGAAAATACTGGTAAACACACAAAAAAATCAAAGTTAAAGGAAAGGTAATTTTTTCAAAAATATGTTATTATTCTGTGGAAGGCAGGATACCTGCCAGGACAGTAATGGTATATGAAGAGGATGAATATAAAATAGAAAAGATTCTTACCCAAGATACAGAGTTTTCAGGCACAGCTAGCAGCTAGGAAGATAAGAACTCCCTTTTCTCTCCTCTGGCTTTTCTCCTTCTAGTGAGGTTTCTAGTGCTGGTCAGTGTCAGAGTTGTGTTACAGAATTTGAGAATCAAGAGTCAGGTGGAAGACAATTTTTATGTGTGTTGTGATCTGCTCTATCTTTGCTACCCTCAGTATAGGTATTCTATTTTTTATTTTTCTGATTTTCCTTGCTTTTGAGATCTCCACTACAGTTTTACTGACTCAGCTTTCAGTCTGCACCCACTATTTTCGCTTCTCTCTTGTGTTTTTTCTCTTTTCTTTGGGGATTGCTTTCCATCACTGTGAGCCTATTTCAATTCTTCCTCTCTGTTTACCTCATTGCTTGTCTCCTCACTCTATTTGTTTACTTGTAGGTCCTACTGATTTTGGGCTCCAAGCATGGAGCAGAGCAGGTGAAAGATTACTATTAGCTAATTCCTTCTCTTCTTTATCTCTATTACTTTACTAACTGCTAGATTATGAACTGCTATAATTAGGCAATAGGCAGACACGTCCAGGAGACTGTGTAAAGTACATCAAATACTTTCTTGTTAAAGGAAACAATCAAGTCCTTTTCTAACTCCTGCAAATTTCTTGTCTGCCTTCACCAGAGCTGTCACATTTTATAGATTATATCTAAGTGTCCCAGCCAGAACAAGATTTTCATCTATTTTACATATATTTTACATAATTTTACATAAAATTCCACTTTTACATATAATTTGCTATATCAGGTATAATCTCCTAAGCCTTTAATTCTGTGCCCAAAGGCTTATTAAGTGAAAAAGATACCCTTTATGCCATTCATTATTCAGAATACCATTATGACACCCACTATTTGTAGCCGTGCCTCTGTTGTGAGAGAGCTAAAATCAGCAGTGACACTTTCCTTGTCAGTAGTGCTTGACTGGGCTGAAGTTTTCTTAAAAGAGAACTCGACGGAATTCGCTTGCATTGCAAGTCAGGAAAAAAGGGAGATTTACCACCATGCTGAAAATCTTGTTGTTATGCTTAATTACTTTCTTTTAATTTTATTTTATTGTTCATGTTTTATTTAAATAAAGCCTGTATTCCAGGCTTTATTCAAGATGAGTGCCCCCATGCCCCAGAGAATGAGTGCCCTGATGCCCAAGCAGCTAGGAAAAGTGTCACTGAAATCAGTGGTGCTTATGCCACCCAGCTCCTGGCCAGACAGGTTAGAACATAATGAGATTTCAGGTGTTTTTTGTCCTCCTCTGCCCCATCTCCCTCAGAAGGTGAAAGTACATAGATGCATACTAAGAATTAAGAGATATAAATGATATCAGCCCATGACTTTTGATTCATCTAGGTGACAATAAAGCTGCAAGGTGTTTAGATCAATAAAAACAATCAATTGAATGACTAAAATATCACAGATGGCCAGATCAATTAAGGGCAATCAATTAAATACCTAAGGCATCATAGGTGGGATGGAAAAATTAATAGCGCAAATAAATCAAATTTCAGGATGCTCAGGAGGAATATAACCTGAGAAGATAATCATGGGGTAAGTGTCACTGGGTGTAGTGTTTGGAGTGATGGCTGTGTGGAATCTGGTGCATTTGTGGGGGTGTGTTATGCTCCCTGCTCTACTCCACAGAGTTATTACTTCTACATTTTTGCCATGCTATCATTCAGCTCTCCTGCCAGTCTTAGATATGGTTGCTGTTGATTTTTGCCCTTGATGTGGTCTTAACTTTGGAAACCTGTAGATATGGAGAACTTCAATATGAGTTTATAACAAATAGTAGAATGAACATTTAGCAAAAATGAGTTTATTTTGTTTTAGGTTCCCTCTCACGTGAATCTAATTAATCAAGGGGAATTGTGTGCTTACACTGTAAATCTACACACTGTCTTTGTTTTTGTGTAGGGGTGTGTTAATATACAGATAACTCTAAAATGCAAGAACTTTGTCTACATTGTGTGAGAGGTGCTGCCCCTCTGAAGTCACTCCTACACAAAATTCAGCTCATAATTCTTCGTACTGGTACAGAGGTCATAGTTCTGCACCACCAACAATTTTAAATGGAGAAGTATGGCTTCATTTTTATTTTTGAAGAACTTCTATTCTTTCACAAATCTTATGTTCCCTTCTTCAAACAAAATCCTATCAGCAGCACTCCAAATGTAACTTTTGCAATAACCTCAGTTTCTACTTTGAGTTTCACCCTTTCTGTTTTTCTCTAAATATCTGTGCAGCATTGTAACTTCACATGGTAATGTGAAGTCTAGTTTAGTGAAGTTTAGTCTTGGACAAATGTGCTTGTACACTGAAATCCAGATAAACACAATAAAAATAAGATCCATTCTTCTCCATCTGGTTTGTATGATCCTCCTGATGCAGGATGAAATTACTTGAGAGCCCCAATAAAGTGATTGGTCTATTTCTAAATACCAGAATATTAAGAAGTAGCCAATAGGCACTGGCAGAAAAGAGCACCTTTTAAATGACTAGAGATCCTGTGCCAGCAAATTCAAATAATCTGATTTCTGCAAAGATGGACAGTGGCAACTGAAGAAAAAGAACAGCATGAATTCTGGTGGTAAAATAATTGGAAATTTAAGGGAATTTTTGTGAGAGTCAATGAGGATATTTAAGAAATTTTGTGCACTACTTGGGATGGGATGGAATGGGATGGGGTGAGATGGGATGGGATGCGATAGGGGTCGAATGCTGGATCTTCTTGTGCACTCTCTAAGCAATCACTCCACTATGAATAAAACATATCACATTCAAATTGTCATCATGGGACACTGATTACTGCATTTTTCTCAGAAAAATTCAGGACTTACAGTGGTGATGTTCCTCATTGTATAGAGAAGTAGAATGGAAGCAAATTAACTACATTCAGCCCTGTGGCCCGAGTCTTTGTCAGAGGGATGTTTTTTATTATTTTTTATTTCCTATGCAAGTGGACAGAACCATTCCAGATATATTATACTGTAGTATTTGAATACTATTTCAGTAAAAGATGAACCAATTGAAGTAGAGCACTGACATATTGCCCTGCTGAATTTAAAAGTTCAGAAAAGTTAAAATTTGTGCTTGCTTTGTCATTTCCTTTTACATTCACTGAAGAAATACTTCTATAAAACAGCTCTATACTTTTCTTCTAACTACCTATATCTACTATAAGAAATCTTTTCTGGATAGTGTTAAAGATAATTGCTAAGATACAGTGATAAACCCTTGCAGTCCTGCTCTGTACTTGTCCAATCTGACTTTTTGCCATTTATTCAACAGTAGTTATATAGCCTTGACATTTTCAAAGCTCTATACAAGCACAAACTAATTAATCTTTAGTTTGCCTTTGAGGTAGGTGAGTCAGTATTCTCTCTTTTTTCACAGATATTACAGTCAGAGCAGAGGAAGTACATGAATAGCCTGAAGTCCTACAGAAAATTGGTGTCAAACCCAGTATTTTAACTTGGGCCCTCTTGGAAGTGAGGGTGCTTAACCCTGGAATGTTTCCACTTTCCCAAGGCAACTCTCTGTGCGCTGGGTTATATTTGCATTATTGACTGAAATAACTAATCTGATCACAGAGAGAAGTTCTGCAGCTGTTTTTCTACAGTATCTGTCATGCGCTTTTGAAGGGGCAACAAAGATAATGGTTATAATGAAAGCTGTCTTCTGATGCTGTGTTTCTACACTGGATGTTGTCACTTGCTTGTGTACAGAATGCAACCCAAAATCTGCATTCTCCTCGTTCCAGCATACTGGGGGATAAAGGAAGACTCAATTCAGCAGCTGACGCTTCTCTTGTCATTATGTTGTAAACAATAAAGAAATTATGCTTGTACTGGTTACTTTAATTCTACATATTCTTCTCTGAAGACAAAGAAGCATATCCTTCATTGTTAGAATGATGCATTACACATCCCATGAAATATTTAAGAATACATACCCATAAAATAACACCTGCTCTGTTTCATGCTGTGTCAGTTTAAAATGAGGAGATGCTTTCTGACTTTCTGACTCTGCCAACGTCAAGTCTGTTTTCATAATGACGGTACTGAAGTCTCAGAGAATCTTTAAATACACTAGTCAATAGAAGAATACTTCTAGTATCTCACATTTTCATCAAATCATAATGATATAGATTGTGTATTGCTGCCCAAATATCTCAGGATTTTCATTTGAAAAGAGAAAAACTCAGTTCTTCTGAGGTCAAGTCTCTGTACATTTATGATAAGGCTGAATAGAAGAGCTTTGTTCCTATATTAGGTATTCTCACTTTTTTCCAAGGAGTGTGCATATATATCTATATCTATCTATAGCTATATATATATCTATATCTATCTATCTATCTATATATGTCTACTGGGACAAAGGTGAGGACCGCTCCATCACTTCTCTGGTGCTATTATGCCAATAATTTAAAAAAACTTTTAGAAACTTGGCACCAGTGGCCAAGCTCTGGCACTCTGCATTGTGCTAATTTATCTGGATACCAACACAGTATCTGATTTTACTTCCTTATCTTTTCCTTTCTTGTAAGTATCCTAGAACTGATATGCAGCCTGATATAGCCCCTTCAAACTCAGAGAGTCTTCTAAAATTCTGTCCTGTATTAACCATCATAGAGAGCTCTTTGAAATCATGTATTTATACCATGAAGGCACCCTAGGTCTTTAAAACCTATGATCCAAACTTATTTAGAAAATGTGAACGGTTTCCTTGTATGGGAATTACATTTAGCAACTAATATTCTGATTCTAGAATTTCTTGTGTGTAGTAGTACAAGGCCCTAAAGCATTCTTATTAAAATGTCCTCAAGTATTCTTATTAAAATCATTTGGATTACCTATTCAAAGAAGTTTTTGAACTCAACAGTTGAAACTTATCTATTTAACCAGCAAAGCTAATTGATAAACCAGTCTCTGACATACGAGCAGACTTTTCCCCTTGCATTTATGTGTCTGATTGTTTCTTTTTAGTTTGATTTTATTTGAAATCTCCAGCCAAAATGCACAGGGAATAAAAAATCATACAGGTAATTCTTCATCTGAATTATCTTTTGAGTGTAAGCAGGCTTCCTTGGAAACTCAGTTTCATTCTTACAGAAGTTAATGTTTCTTGATAATGAACTGTGAAATAAAAAGTGATAGGATACAATACATCAAGGAATAGAGACACCATGCCTCTACTGCTCTCCAGCTCCCTAGGAGGAGTGTCTCTGAAGTCTGAGATAAGAAATGCTTTCAGCAGTTTCAAGATAAATAGTCTTCCTAGTCTGTACTCAAGGTCAAAATTCCTCTGTTCCTAGTTTTCTTTGTTAATTCTCATTTTTAGTAAGATTAAAATGTTTTGTCTACAAATAATCTTGATACCTTTAAGGTGAATGAAGTCTGTTTTTCAGTGTTCAGTGATTTTCTTTGCTCTTTTGAGATGATTAGTGGAGTCCACGATAGCTAGATGTGAAGTTACAGTCCAGTCACCAAGAATCTGTTCATTTTCTGTAAGCCAAGGAGTATTTTGCGTTGCCCAGTTTTTGGACTGAAAGTCATTCCTTCAGTTTGGAAATATCAGCTGGCTCTGAGGGTGAGACTACAGAGCCATGAGTGACAGAGACACTTTTGGGCTCATGAATAAACTATCCAAGAGGAAAAACCCTCTAGGAGAGAAGTGTCAGGGAGAGGAGCTTGCTGAAGGGCATAGTGGAATCTCTCAGAACTGGTTCAGGATATTGCTGTTGGTTTGATTTTTTTTGGTTCAGTTTTTAGTGGTGTTTGGGGTGGTTTTTTCGGTTGTTGTGGGTTTTTTTGGTTTTCTTTTTGCAGCTAGCTCAAGTTACTGAGCCGCTGGTACACCCCTGCTTGCAAAAACAGATTGTGTTTTATTGGTCAGTTATTTGGCCCAGCAGTCATTCCCATCCCTCTCCAGCTTGGGCCTGGAGCATGGAGACTGACTGAGAGGGACCCCCAAATGGAGAGTGAGGAGCTTCTCACACCTGTACTCAACACTGTATGGAAGAGGAAACTGAAGTTGTGTTTGCCATATGAGTGACCAAGAGAGAAGGGTTTTTCTTCGGCCTTTATCACAAGACATGAACCAGAGAACGTCAAATGAAATGGCTAGATGTCTCTAACTAGGATAAAAATATTAAGTATGTTTTCATGGAGAACAAAGTATAACTATGTAACTCATTGTTAGGAATGCTGTAAAATGTGCCAGATTCAAAACAATTTCTTAAGATTATTCACTCTAAAGACATAACCTTGTCTCAGGATATCAATATGAAGACTAAAAAATTGCCAAGGGATTACCAATGCTCGTTCTGCAAATTTCCTTTCTTTCTAAAGCACCCACTTTTGTCTCCCATCAGAGAGAGCATGTGGGATACAGGCCTCTATCTAACTGCTTCCTATGTACCTATTCTAGTCCTTACCACTGTGACTAATTAAGTGAAAAAAACGTGACTCAAGGAAGCAACAGTTACATCTAAATATACTTGTCTTATAAAGTTTGATTGAGATAAAATTGGCAGTGTGTCACACTGACTTTTTCCTTAAATTCTCATTGTGTACTCTCTGTCATGAGTTGTCCAGCTCTAAAATTGGGAAGTCCAGTGTTCCTTTTGTCTGACAGTCTATAAAGTGTCACTGTGATGCAGAATAAAAACCAAGGAGGACTTCTAACAATATTTGTATTCAAATGTAAACTGCTTTTTGGTGACAAGCTCTTTTTAAAATAGAGACTCACTGGTGGTCAGAACAAGTTTTTTCTTTTGAAATGAGTTCTACTCTGAAATGCCTTGAGAGAATGAGTCCAGACAGGAAAGGTTAATATCTCTGCTGCCCACAGGTTTGAAGATTACTGCATTTCACAGGTTCTTGGCTCGTCTTCAGCCAGGAAAGTTTTGTCTACTTCACCCGTATCTCATTGCCTCTTTCTGTTTCTGCTGCTTTTTCTTTCCTTTGTACAGAATCCTTCCCAAAAACAGTGTCTGGCAGGCTACAGGGTTGTGTCCTGCTGTGGTTTAATCCCAACCAGCAACTAAGCCACACACAGATTCTTGCTCACTTGATGCTCCAGTGGGATGTGAGAGAGAATCAGAAGGGTAAAAGTGAGCACACTGGTGTGTTGAGATAAATACAGTTTAATAGGTAAAGCAAAAGCCACTTGCATAAGCAAAGCAAACAGAGGAATTAACTCACCACATCCCATGGGCAGACAAGGCTCCATTGGGTGTAACTGTGACCTGGGAAGACAAATGCCTTCACTCTGAGCATTCCTCCCTATCTTCTTCTTTCTGTAGCTTTATATGCTGAGCCTGATACCATGTGGTATATATACTCAGCCCCTTGGATGAGTTAGGGTCAGCTGTACCAGTGTCCCCTCCCAAATTCTTGTACATCCCCAACCTACTCACTGGTGGGGTGATGTGAGAATCAGAAAGAGCTTTGACTCTGTAAACACTGCTCAGCAATATTGAAAACATCTCTGCATTATCAATACTGCTTTCAGAACAAATCCAAAGCACAGCCCATACCAGCTACTGTGAAGAATATTAACTCTACACCAGCCAGAACCAGAGCAGCTCTTTTGCTCTTCATTCAGATGTTCATGGTCTAACACAACTATTTTTAAGGACAGGAGGTTAGCAACATAGCCAGTCATGAAAAGAATAGTTGTGAAAGCAGAGGTATAGTATCAATCTCCACAATACTTCTGCTATCCTAAGACTTCATACATTGCTTCCAAATTAAATCCAGAAAACTGGAACTGTTACTTAACATATTAGCAAAGGAGGAGCAGGCATTCATTCTGTTTTCCTAAAGATCAGAAATATTTTTTGTTCATCTACTTGTTTTTATTTAGTTTAGGAACATCCTGCTTTCCAGCCAATAGGAGTGAGCACCCCTCCAGCCTCTTGTTATCCGGGATTATGCAAAACAGATGTAATACTGGGAATCTGTTTAACAGCGGTTTGTTTGATACATTTTCTGGGCTTTTATTATGGTAAAGATTTAAGTTATTTAAAATTTTAAAATTAAAAAAATTTCCAAGGGATGAGGTAAGTTATTCTGTGAGCTCTCCTATTGCCATTAGAAAAAGGTGAGGAACGGTGATAAGGTGGATTTGATCCAGCGCTGTCAGAATGCTTCTACAAATGCAAGGCTTCTTTCAACAAAATGTTTGTTTGTTGTTGTTAAATAGCTAATTTCCCCTTTGCATTTAAACCCCTCATAGATCTTCATATCTCCCTGTGCTGCTGAACTAATGGATCTATATGAGGCATAGGTTTGACATTTTTACCCAGGCTGATATATTGATAATGCCCTTTATTTGGATACAGTCGTATAAAACAGCAGTTATACATATTGGTATATTGGAAAAAATATGGGTCTGAGAGTAACAGTGAGAGAGGCAGGCTTTTTTTCTTTTAACAGTATTTTTAGCACTATAATATTTATGCTTACATTCATAAGTCCTTATATTTATGCATAGACTGAACTCGAGCTGTACATAGTTCCTTTATTTTTTTTCTTAAATTTTGATTTTCTGTGTATAAACTCTAAATGTCTTGGTCAAGGACCAATCACTGCAAGGACTTCAAATGTCTACTGCAAAACAACTGTACTGTATCTTCCCCTCTTCGTGGTGCTCAACACCGTGCTGTTCCAACAAGACTGATGGCTGTCCAACCAGACCCTCCCCTAGCACAGCTTGAGGGCTATGTTGTCTCATCTTGTCATCAGTCGCCTGGGAGAAGAGACCACCTGGCTACAACCTCCTTTCAGGTGGCTGTAGAGAACAATAAGGTTCTCTGAGCCTCCTTTCCTCCAGGTTAAACAACCCCAGCTCCCTCAGCTGCTACTCAAAAGACCTGTGCTCCAGACCTTTCACTTGTCTCACTGCCCTTCTCTGGACACGCTCCAGCACGTCAACATCTTTCTTGAAATGAGGGGCCCAGGACCTTGCAAACCACAGTGAAGTTACTTGCAGAGTAAGGCAATGTTTAAATTGATAAAGTGCTTATTGCAACTCAAGTAGGTTCTCAGTCATTCATTGAACTGTATGTCATACTAGACATTAATTATTCTTGCTCAGATGTAAATACCTACAATAGTTTGTTTCAAGGAGTACCTTATATAGTGTCTTTTACAGCTCTAAAGCACAGAGAAGTGCTGTCATCCTTGTCCTCATTCTGTGTCCAGAGTTTGCCATGGGTTCCAAAGATAAGAAGGAAAGACTGCTGAACCGACACGATTGCACCATTCATACTGACTGCCAGTTTGGAGAGCTGGAGTACATTATCAGTGGTTGAACATTCCCCAAATACCTGATATCAGCATCAGATGTCTCCTTTCCATCCTATCCTCCATCTATCTGGATTAATAAGGTGCTACACTGGAGCAAGGACAGTAAGGAATTTCTTTTTTTTCTCAGCTTGGTCTTTGAGTAAATAAGTAGTGTAAGTAAAGCACATAGGCGCCTCTCAGACCAGCTCCCCATCCGTGAAACTGAGAAAATACTCTTCTTTCTAAAGGGACTCTAAAATATGCTACAAAGATGAAAACCCATAATATTCAGGGTGTTTTTTAACAATTCTGACTTGAAAATGTTTTAGAATACCACAGTAATTGATCCCTTAGAAATTTCCCAGATCAATTAAAGGAGCTTAAAAAACTTAGGAAGTATGTCAGCTTCTCTGCCCTGACAATGAAGCTACCACAACAAGAGTGTTTTGACTTTTACTTACTGAATGAAAGCAATTAGTTAATAAGACTAGAACAGAGACAATCAGGAATCAAGCCTCTCCTGTTAGATCCCCTCTGAGAAGTGTTGTTTCCTTCCTATATTAGGTCATTTTCCTTATCCATCCCTATTGACCTTTGGGCCACACAACAGAATGTTCTGCCTTCAGGCTCTGCCTCCAGCCTCTGTCCTTTTATTAAATTGTGAAACTTCCTGCTGCTGCTCTTGCCCAGTATTCTCTACTCTATCCTCAAACACTAACTAAAAGTAAACAATAGCTGGTAAAAGTTTCCCGCTCACCTTCTGTAGCATTTATTTTTTATCCATGAGTTTTCACGCCGTTTCCATTTTATCTTACTTTCTTATGGTCAGAAGCGTACAGTCTCTGCATCAACTCTCTTGATAATATCTACCTTTTCCTGGATCCATTAAATGGAATAGGGGATACTAGGATCAAAATTAAATCTTGAGTATTTAGGACAGTAACAAAATGTACTTAAGTGCTGAGTAATAAATACATATTTGTGCTGCACCAGAAATGCCATAAGACCACAATTATGGACAAACATCATTAAATTTAATTTATGTGAGGAGAAAAAGTAAAAGAAAACAGCATAAGAAACTCTCCTATAGCAAGATCAGTCACTTTAAATGTTCATTTTGCATCAACACTACTGATCAAAAAGATGTCTGGTACCTTACTTTTTAAATATTTATTGGGTTTACTAATATTGAATTAAGGATAATTACTGAACAGATGCCCACCCATGACTCTGTAGTTTGATTCTGACTTATAATTCATGATGTGACTAGAACAGATTTTCACCATATTAAATATTTTATAGTTTTTTGGGCTTCTGTTGGAAGTACTGCCAAAGACCTGGTTGGTTTTTCTTAGTGTGGGCATCAGGTTCATCTGGAGTTTCAGGAGCTGGATAAAGTTCATGTTTTTCTTCCTGTGCCATCGATCTGAGGACATATATGATTTGTCTACAACAATAAGAAATGGAAAAGTACAAATAAAAATAATTGTGATGACATGTAGAACAGTTTCACATTATGTATAAGTAAACACTCCTGAATTAAATATGTATAATATTTGTTCAAGACATTAGAATCCAACAAACCTGAATTTTAGACCTAGTAAGGTGAGGTGACCAATCAGATTTTTTACATGCCAGTATCTATTTGAGTACTAAATACCTCACTACTCTTTTTTAACATGGAAACAGATGATAAAATAAACCTAAAAGGCCCTATTTGGTTTTCTCTGGAAAACAGAACAAATCCCCCCATTATTGCCTAGGTTAGTGTAATACTTCAAAAATAATGAAGTTATTTTTTCGAATCAAGCTATAATGAGACATTACTTGCTCAATGCTATGACTTATGATAAGTAAACACTCCTGAATTTGATCTTAATTCTGAAGTTATCAAAAAGCCATAAAGCTGATAATTTTCTTTTCTAACGTACCTGAAACACTATAGAAAAATGAATGGAAGACTTTTAAGGTGACTAATAATTCTGATAATATTTTATGAGTGTAGGTTAAAAATTATTAGAATATTTTAAATTTAAAATATATTTCAGCAAGATGGTAAGCAATAAAAATTTAAGCTTTCTAATTTCAAAATATTGAAATGTCAAGACTTTAAAGCATCTCAGTCTTTTACCTAAAACCTAATGTATTCATTTTATAGTTAATTTTTTCTTTTAAATAAACTATTTCTTTCCATACAGAAAGCTGGATCTGATACTGTACACTGGTTTATGGAACAGATCTGTTTGTGAAATAGTGAACAGGGAGCACAGTGAATAATAAAAAACTCTAACCCATGTTGTCTTTGGTCTTCCAGGGTTCACTGATGTTTGTTGCCTTCTCATTCACTATTCAATATAAGGTCCACCATGGTCACAGGAATATTTCTTATATCAAATGCTCTGCTGTTATTTACATGTTTTGCTCAAATCTATTTGTATTCCCTCATAAACCAGCTCTTGTACCCAATTAACACTTTTTTCATCCTCAGTATGCTTTGAGAAGTCTCTTTTATTGACTCTGCCAGCTTATTGACTACTATGCCTAATCTTTCCCTTCTAAACTTGATTTATTTTTCTCCTCTTTCCAGTTCTTCTCCTACAGTATTTCAATATTTTCTTCCTACAGTGGTGCTTTTGAAATATTTTCAATCTTGAATTTCAGTTATATAAAAGCAATTACATTTTCAACATTTCTCTAGGAACTAAATATGCATTGCATTTATATTACGGTATTACAAGATTTCAAATATTTCAAAGGCATTATAGCCAGAAGAAAGTGCTGAAATGCTTTTAGTACAGGTATACTTATGGCAGCATAACAGATAACCCTCCAGAAATCCATTTTCCTTTATTTTTATTTTTAAAAATATGTTTCCTCATAGTCACAGTCTAAGAAGACAGCAAAGGCGCACTGTGATTAAATGTTTCTATTTACCTGTGCTAAAAACATTAAATGTGTTCTGAATATAATGAAATGTCCAGTTTGAAAATATAGAATTACTACATGTACAGGCAGTTTAGGTGCATTTTGGCTTTTTCCTATATTATGATCAGTATTTCTGTGAATGGAGAAGGAAGAGCATTTAGCTGGTATTCTCTCCTAGGAACTGGGTTTTAGAAAAAACATGCTACTCCATGTAAAGCCTGGTTTATTAGAAAAAAAGCAAAAAAGAAAACTACCTCCCAAGGTATTGCTTATGAGTCCTGCAACTTAATCCTAATTTTTTTTTCTTTTAAAAATGTATCACACATCACCGTCAGTAGAACTAATCTCCTAACTCCTTGACAAAGATGACCAGTGATATTTTTTTTTTATTTTCATACCTATTTTTGTGGAGAACTCAAAGGACTTTTGTTGATGATGATTCATCATCTCACTACATTTTTTAAGGAAGAATGTAGACCAGACAAAAATGAATTGCTATCTTGAAAAGTCTCAGTTAAAGTGAGAAAATGTATGACAGAGAAAGAACAAAGTTATATGGTTAATTATTACATGATTTGTTTTCCAGGTTTACCAGACATGATTTTTTAATAAAAAAGCTCTGATAGTGCAGGGAATTGCAAATCAAGTCAGGCAGCTTTACAAAATGATGGGTATAGATAAACCAAGGAGTTTAAATAATGACCCATCTGAACTCTGGAAATAAAGGATAGGATTACAGGCTCTAGGTGCAAAGTTGTAGAGGGATTAAAAGTTTCATAGTTAGAGCAATGAAGAATGTGTGTTTCATAATCTCTATGCTCAGGATGGCCTCCAACCATCACATCACCCACAAGTCCTCCCCTGTCCAAACAAACAGGACCAGCCTTTCCTAATTGGCTCACGCACCAGCTGTGTCAGGAAGTTCTTCTCCACACACTTCAGAAGCCTCCCAGCTGCTTTCCTCTGCTCTATTGCATTTCCAGCAGACATCTACTAAGGTCTTTCTCCAACAGACCTCCACTTCTCAGAGATAATTCATCCTGCAGTGTGAAGAGGAAGATCATACAGTTCGTTCCTTGAGTATGCTCTCAAACATTTCATAAATTTTCCAATGTTTCATTACCATAACCTTTTTTTACCAAAGCACAATCACTTTGATCATGCATCTAAATTCCATTAGTTTGACTGCTAGTCTATTACAGTGTGCTAAAGTTCTTTATCCTTTATAATCTAGATTATCAAGAACTAATGCAATGTAAATTCATATGATAGATAAAATTAATATGCAAGTCATATGTAAAATTATGCGTAAATAGTGAAGAAAAACCCTTCATTTCAATCCTATTTATCCAATGCCACAAAGAAATAGATACTTACTGCTGCTAGCATAAATGTTTGACAAATCTCAGTGGCACTATTCTTGCAGGATCAAGCAAAATACACAAACATAAAATATTGTAGGTATTAACTGATTTTTTTGTATGAACCAGGAAAAGACTGAACATTTATAGAGCTCCTGCTAACCTGTCTGTGGATATTTCATGATTTTGAGTTCAATAATTATAAAATATGCATTTTGAACTACAAATCCTTTATTAAGATTACTGTATTTTTAAAACGAAGAAAGTTACTATTTTTAATGTAAATTTTATAGGTTATGGTCAGGTATTTCACTTATGATCTTAATCTCTGAAATCAGTAACAAAAATTAGAATTAAAAAATTATGAAATCTAAAATCTTTATTTTACATTTTGAGACAAAAATAGAAAGGTATTGTCATTTCTGTGATTCACTTCTGTAAGCATTTAAGACAACAAAAGAAAAAAAATCAAGAGTTAGAAGAGAAAATTACAAGAGTTTACCTATCTTGCAAACTTTATTGAAATAACCAAGTTTTAGCATATTACTCCTGCATTTATATTAATTAGTATTCTTTTAAAGAAATTCTGGTGTTAAATGGCACTTTTTAATTACTGATAAAAAAAGGCAGTCTGTGTAATCCTTCACTTCGTGTTGGTACAACCAAGAATAATAAACCTTGACACTAGGAATACAAATTTATTGTGATATGGTTTTGTAAACGACAGAAAGGTTTTTTACAATACTTGCATGTTTCATTAAAAAAAGCCTGCAGTTCTCCAAATCATGAAAGATCTATTTCAGGCTTCTATCACTGCCTGTCACTTTCTAAATGAAGAGGTAGTAGTATAAAATACAAAAAAGAAAAATGATCAAGGCTTAGCAGCTAGTACCACAAATACTAACTAACAAGACTATTAATATTTTTAAAGTTCATCTTAGGCAGAAAATTCCTTTTCCTGTCATCTCTGCTAGGATTTCTCTCACAATATGTAACTACTACAAGTAACTGCAAACCTAACTTGTGAGCTGTGGGCTACGAAATCCTATACTGTTTTAATTATGTGATGCAGGATTCTATACTCTCTTGCTAGAGGACAAAAATACAGTTTCTTTCTGGTTGCCAAATTCTTTGGCCTTCCTACCTGTGTTTACATCTAGTTTAAGGTTTGACATGTTGTTTTTCATGCGGCCATGTACCTGTCTTAATTTTGGATGGCACATTTGTGGTAGCACTGCAAGATCCTAACTTATACATACCAGCCATTCTGGGATCATGTTAGGAGATCTTACCTCTGTGAGACCCTTTATTAGAGAAACTTGGAGATCAAATACTATATCTTTAAACTGATACTTGCACAGGGATAGAAAAGCTTTATTGTTCTCCTATGATCGTAGTCAGAGACCTTCTGTACCATATATTATCAATTTTTGTTCAATGAGTATTGAACCAAGGGTAATCTACCATTCCAGTTCTATATTCCTGGGCACATGAAAGAAAACAATCTGTTTTTACTCAGTTGCATGTTAATGAATACCCAGCATTGTTCAGGAAGAGGGAACCAGAGACAGGTCAGATAATATGATAGTCAGGCCACTACTGAAATCTGCCTTAGCTAAGGATTGATGACACTACTTAATGCTTATGGAGCTGCAGCAAACATTAATTAACTCCATTAGCTCCAACATGAGGCAATGCTTCTGTAGAATACATCATGTCCCTTTGATTAAGATACCTGCTTAAGAGGTATGAGGAATGACCTCAAATTCACTTTCTTCCAGCTTCAGGGCAAAGATTTGAACTTTGATTCTTTAACTCACAGGTGAAGATTTTACACACCAAGGTCTCAGGTGTCCTGCAGAAGATCTCTCTTTGCTGGAGCTATTCCAATATCTATAAAATACTTTAATAGTCCTATACAAATGAAATGGCTCTATCCTTTGATAGGATGTTTACTACAAGACCTAATCACTTTCTGGATAGCTCCATCTGGATGGCTATCTACCCACTAAAGACCAATATTGTCCTGTCATCTGTTAAGTCCTCTATCAATCAAACTCATCTGCTGTCAGACCCAGGGGGTATATAAACACACATCAGATTCAAAAGGACACTAGGATGTGAGTAAACTGTTATCTAGTTTCTGCTCCAATGAAGGTGGAGAACTGTTTCCCAGCACAAAGAAACCAGCCTTTTTTTTTCTCCAGATGAGTGATGTTTAAGAAAGTTTCCAAAGAGACAGATTCAGATCCAGATATTCGTGGGGGAAAATGACTGTCCTAGCCTAGTGAATATTCTTAATGCTATTTTTTCAGAGACAAGGAGAGGAGGAAAGCTCAGTTTATCTTGTCATGGAAAGGCAAGACTTTGTCACCTTCAGCTTCCTTTTGACAACTGATATGAAATAACTTATTATTCTCATGGAATAATGTATGCAGCCAAGAACTCTTTTTCCCCTCTCATTTTAGCAAAAAAAAACAAACAAAAGAAAGCCACCATTAAATCTAAATATTTTTGATTATTGCTCTTTCAGGCTCATATCTGTACTGAAAGCCTACTAACAATTTGTTTTTTGTGACTATATGTTTGCCCTAAATGAAGTGGAAGCTAAACCATTTACTGGGAGAAAACCAAAACTGATAACTTCCCCTTCAGTTTTAAGTAAAAAATGTATTTGGGTCAGCCTTCTTGCCATGTATATAATCTCTTAGAAAAAGATTGCTTCCTTTCCTTTGCTAATGTTGGAACTAAATATAGGTTTTATAAAACTTGGGCACCATTCAGAACTTTGTACTTAGCTCATATTAGAGATCTAACTGCACAGAAATAATTCTATGAACATAATTTCCACATAAATCTATTTAGAAAAATATAATCTTAGTTCAGTTTACGTACCTTATTTTCACAGTGCTCTGATTTATATAAGTTCTTCCTTAATTGGCTTTAAGCTTAGATACTAAAATACATTTTTAAGGTCATTTCTACTAAGACTAAGAACAAGTTGCTGAATCAAGTTTAATATCACTCTTATCCTGTGTTTGCCATCTGGTTTTGCAGTCTTTGTTTGCTTAATTGGTTTCTTGATGAAAGTTCACCATTCAGACTTCTGGAAAGTGAAAATTCATATCACTGAATGTATTAAAACAGATTGCTGCAGAGCATTTCAGGAACTCCTGTCTTTTGACAAAGACACATACTGCACTAGGCTTTCCAATTATTTTGAAATTATTGTTAGTATGAAAAGGAAATTATTAAAATGATCAGCAATTCAAGATCTGTTTTTATTTGCTCCTATCTCATCAACTCTCTGCTGCATTTTAACTTTTAAATGTGTGGTTAGCAGCCCCTTTAAAAATGGGTAACTTATAAGTCAAAACCTTTGTAGGAACTCTTGCTCATGCCTTCCACCAATAGTCAATTTGCACTATTGAAAACTTCTGTATTGCTAGAAATGCAATGGCAATTATAATGGAAGATGCTTTTCAATATTGCTAGTATAAACCTAGAATAGTATCTCACTTAATTCTGTTAGTGTAAATAAATATGTTGCTTCATAAAATAACGACTATCTTTAGGAAAAAATCATTCTGCAGCACAGCTGCTTCATACAATGCTATTTACTTCTTCACTTTCAGTTATAGCATATTCCTGCTAAAGAAGCTTGTATTTTCCACAAAGCAGGAGTTGAAAAGTCTAGATTTCAACCACTTTTTTCCTTTCTCCTTTTCTACCCATCACCCAGTCAGCAAGGAATATTAAGTGTATGTTCTTTCCATCACCCCATGCAGCTAACTGTGGAGTCAGAAAGCTTTAAGACATCAAAGAAAAATATGCCTAACTTTCCTTTGGAAGAACATCAGTGAGAGTTATGATTAAGTCCACAGGTTTGCCAGTTTTTCCAGGCCTTATTGAGAATTCTTTTCTGTCTAATAGTTTAAATAGAAGTATTTCATGCAACAAAAATTCACAAAACATTTGGGAGCATATGGTCTTTCATGTATGTTAAGGAAATGCAACTAAGCATCATTAACCACGTCAGGGTAGATAAATGTGGAGAGTTTATGGACTTCACAAGGAGTCTGACACATGAAACTGGAGAAAGATAGATGGTAAGTGTGGGAGCTTGGAGATATGCTCATATGGAGCCCATAGTTTGCAGAAATATGCGATATGAAAAGTTATAAAAGTGTGAATTCTTGTAATCTGGAAGTATTTCACATAAACTATATGTCCCCCAGTATTTGTTACAGCAGATTCTGCCAAAGGGTTTTATTTTTTTTCAGTCTTTCTAGCATTCTCAGAAAAATCTTCATAACTACACTGTGTGGTTGGTTGGTGCTAATTTCATATAAGGGAAGAAATTACTTGAGATCACTTGTGGAATTATTCCTCATTCAGCTACAATTAAAAGCAACTGAACAAGTAATCTGTACTAGTAGACTCAGGAACTAGACAGATGCCTTTTTAATAGGTAAAAGATGCTTCACCTTTTATCTTTATCTTTATGTTTTTGTTTTGTCCTTGCAAGTAGTATTGACAAGAGCTGTTGGTATGCAACAAGGATGTTCTAATAATAACTTCTTTTTACTGCCAAAGTTATAAAAGTCGTAGGATGGACTTATAAAAATCATTCTGCACTTCAATTAAAACAGGCTGCTGGGATATTGCTTACTCCATTTTCTAGACCTATTGACAAGAAAAGAGCTTTCCAAATTAACATAGATGTGGAATACAGTAGCTCAGGAAATAAAAAGCAAAAAAGTAATCAATGCTGTAAAAAAATTTTTAAAAAAATGGAAGAGCAATTTATTATTTTTTAATTCCATATTCCCAAAAAGAGGAACACACTATCTGATATATGAAAATAATGTTATCAGGAGAACCAATAGGAAAAGTGATGGGACAGTGTAAACAGGCACTAAAAATCTTTGAGATTTAATGGCATAGTATTCATTATGAGTTTGGGTAGCCAAGTCCCAGATGGATTTCAGTGGTTGCTTCATCCCTTTCTTGGTGCCATAGTCATTTGATCTGGATTGCCTAATATTTGCAAGACTTTTTCCTGTTCAGCTGTAAAGCTGCCTAAGCTTGAGACCCACCATAATTTAGAAGCAAGTCATATTAGCACACACTTTTCAGAAGATGACAGGACTGAGTCTGAAAGCAAAAGCATTTGTAGCTTTTTAATTTTATAATACAAATGTATGGGAGAGAGTTTCTCATTACTTTGAGTAGTTAGAGAACTCACTCAAGAAATGAGAAACCAGATTTTCCAGTTTCTGACAGTCATGAACCCTTTCTGAACTTCTACTGCCAATTCTGGTGTGAAACATAGAGAAGAGGGACCAGGTGTCTATGGAATGTGAAGACCTCAACTAAGAACCTATATCATGTTTCAGGCTCCTATGTCTATTGTAGTTTATTTGTTCCATAATCAGTATATTGTATAACCACTTTAGTGATTAATTAAAATAATATCAACAAGTATGCAGGAGAAGACTGCAAGCTTCTAATGTCTTAACTGACGCTTACCTAAAAGGAATTGCTGTTATGCTGTAGTGGTCTTCTTTTTGTCCCATGTCCCCTTCATCAGACTTGGCTTCAGAGGTTTTGTTCCAGCATCAGGAATGAGGTCATGGTCATCCCAGGCTCTTCCTGGGACTTCCTCCATGCACTCCTCAAGGCAGTAGACTCTCTGACCTCCAGCCACAGCCAGAGTTGGAAATAGGTAAAATTTTCAGTGCTGATATTACATCTGTATCCTTACATTCATTCACTGTCATGAGCACAAGCAAACTAAGCATCACTAGCAAAATATCTGGTGTGTTCCACCAAATCTTCTAATCTCCTTATTTCCTCAATTGCCATAAAGTATATTAATAGGTGAGGCAGTTCTGGTGATAAGAGGTGAGAAAGATAAGGAGTATTAATGATTCTTAAATTATATCAGTATGGTGAAAAAGCTTTGCTGAAGTAGGTGTACTTCCATTTTCACTTTCAATTATTCTCATTTCCTCAAAAACTCATTTAATAATTGAACTTCTTGCCCACATTTATATTTACTCAAGAGTCTAGACCACTGCCCACTGCAACATGTTGCTAGAAAAATAACTACCGGCACTATATGGAAACCTGCATTGTATTTGTCTGATCAAAAATTCTCCTTCTTTCATGAAAAACATTTTGCCTTTGAAATGTGATGTTCCCTCAACAATAGAAAGATCCAAGTTGGTTCTCTCATCCTACCACAAAATTTTAAAAAATATATTTTTAAGTCTCTACTAATTATATGGTGCAGTCTGTTATGAGGAGATAAAAATGCAAAGCAAAGGGAAAACAAGTGAGTCTTTAATTTGACTTGAGAGTCTGAAAAAGTAGTGACATCCTGTCACATTTGTGTGACATTTTCTTTACTGAAAGTGATAACTAGTTGAATTAATAGCCATCCAGTATTGCCTGTTTAGACAACAGGAAGGAAAATAAAGGGGATTAGCAGGAGATGATTCTTCATGAATAATTTAACTGGCATATGAGAAGAAATATACAGATTCCCAGTCCAGTCCTATATTGCTTGATCATTCAAATTTTTTACTGATTTCTACCTGACTAAGGATTGCAGAATGAGGTTTTTTTCATTTTTCCTTATTTCCAGACCTCCACTTCCTTTAGACCTCTGAAGATTGGTCCCTGTGGTTTCCACTTTTTTTTTTTTCTTTCAGACTCAGGTTACCATTTTCTTTTTTCAAGATTCAATCAAGCTGAAACATGGAATGCACTAAAATTTCTTCAGTAGTTCTGGGAATACTGCTGATAAAAATATTCGCTCAGCTATCATTCAATGTCAGAATACAGTTTTTCTATTTAATTCCTTGAAAAGTTCCTTGGAACACTACAGTGATTGTTTCACTTAAATACAGTGGGGATGGAGCAATCAGTTGGTCCTCAAGTCACCTTGCTGTGCCATTGCATTCTCTTGGCAGAGAAACAGGAATGAACAGCAAGAACCATTATCTAGCTCTGTGTTTTAAAATGCATCCTAAGAAGCTGGTGCAGCTTGTGGATTAACTTCCTGTGATAGTCGCTCTAAGGAAATAAAGATTTAGGGAATTATAGAAGCTAAAATCATGCCTAAAAGAAAAGTAAATAAAAAACAAACTTTGGCCAACTTTTCCCACCTAATTAATTTGAGTTTCTGCAACTTTAAAGCCATCATTGTAAGAAAATAACCTAACTTTCAAGAAATAAAATTAGGCCAGATAATGGAAGTAGATTATAAAATTAAATAGAATATATTTGACTAAAAAATAAGCATACATTAAAGGCAACTGAACATCTGAAGTCCTGAACACAAAATTTATGTTGCAAAATATAGCTATAAGTGAAGTAAAACATTCCAAAGAAGGTAAGAAGGTTGAAGTTTAGTGTAGGCACTGCTTCTAGGTCACAGGCAGGCTAGTTCACAACGTGCAGAGAGAATTTGTAAGGAGACAAGGTAGTTGTACAAGTATGCTGCAATACAAATTGTGTTTCATTTTGGTACATAATCTTACATTTATTGTGGAATTCACTGTGGCACAAAACAACCAGGGAACTTGGATTCTAAGGTAATGGTGAGGGAAAAAGAGCTTTTGTTGTTTGGGCTTTTTCCTTCCATTTACCAGTAAAAATACCAGTCACAACACTTCTCCATGTGACCTCTGCACACAAAATATCTTTTGCTTTCACATAAGTGCAATGAAGGGGAGGAAGATGTTTTCTGTGCTTTTACAACAATTCAGTAGTAAATTAATGGCTTGCATTGTCACTCAGCATCTGCAGCAGGAACTCTAAAGGCCTTAATGAAGACAGGAAATAACATGGTGAAAAAAGGAGTACAGATCCAGTGGTTTTGAAGAAGCTGGGAAAGTAGGAGAGAGGAAAGAAATATTAACCAGCTTTTACAGGCAAATTAAATTCATTTCCTCTTTTAATATAAAGAGACAATCCTTGCATATTAAGCTTATATTTAGAGAACTTACTATTTGTTTTCTGGTTAAATTGTATTTATCCTTACTTGCTTTCATGGAGCTCCAGTCTCCCTTGTGTCAATTCTTTTGCTTGGGATTTGGTTGGGGGTTTTTTGTTGGGTTTTTTTGTTTGTTTGTTTCATTGGTTTGATTTGGTTTTTTGTTTTGTTTTGCTTTTTTTTTTTTTTTTTTTTTGTTTTTTTGGTTTTTTTTGGTTTTTTTTTTTTTTTTTCTTTTTGTAGAAGATGTGTTTTGTTCTGTTTTGTTTTGTTCATGGTGTTTTTCTTTTGGATGGGGCTTTATGTTTCTTAGGTTTTTCCTAGTGTGTCAGTCATTTGGCTAACAAAAGGAAAAGGCAGTTGTTTTCTTCTCAGCCTACAATTTGAAGCCTTCTGATATAACTCTAGACGTAGAGAGGAAAAAAAAAGAAAAAATGTATGTATAAAGAGGGTACCTTATTTACACATCTGTCACATCTAATCCATCTTTTTCTCCTCAGCTCCACAGTGTATCCCCGCAACACCCAAACACACACGTCTCTTCAGGACCTCCTTTTGCTCTGGACTCACACGTGTCCATTAATCTCCTTCCTGATGATGTTTCTCCTCATTCAGGACAGGTCCTTGAGCAGCAGAAGTCAAGCTAAAACTCCAACTCTGACTTTCCTTCTTCTGAATGCTACTCAGTACTTCCTTCTTCCTCTGTTGAAATTGTCCGTTTATCTATTCCCTTGACCCCCCAAATCATCTGATATATATCCCCAAGGTTAGGCCTTACTGTTTCCCGTTTCAGCAGTTCAGTCACACTCTTTCCCCTCACCTGTACTGCTGATCCTTTATCGCTGACACCAGTGGTCAAAATGGAGCTTTGTTGCTCACAGGCAAGAACCACAGAGAAATGGCTCCCCCAAATGGTGCTGTAAACCTGGAGGATCCGGCCACACACACTCAGACATGCATTCTTATCCCTCTGCAAACATGGAGACTAGAAACACAACCTCACCTTTCAAAGTCTAATATTTTCCATGGTTATGGAGCTAAATTAACAATTCATGTTCAGAATGAAATGCAGAGCTCGTACTCCATGTTCTTTCTAAGTAAGGAAACTGTCACAGATGCTGAGTTTCCTACTTTTTCAGACATGTTTGTATCGGGCCAGGGGAGAACACAAGAAATGCAAGCTGTATCTTTGATTAAAAATGCGCAGTAACTTCTTCAGTGGGACAAAAGTCTTTCCCGGAGAAAAAGACCTGCATCTCTGCTAATCTCAGTATTATATGGTGGTGAGAAGAACAATTCTCAGCAAAGAGACCATAGAGCACATATGAAATGCCAGAACATCTAAAAATACCCCATGGAGGCACTAAGAGACAGTAAAATACTTTGGACCTCCTTGTGAACTGCTTAGCTACCTCCTTATTTTAATCACGTAGTTACTAGATTTCTTCTTTCTTTAAAAGGATAAAATGGATTAAATTCTAATAGTAAAGACAGTTCGGCATCTTGCAAAAGTTGCTTTTTGGAGGGAGCTGTTTAATGCTGCATGAGAAAATTGTTCTTGAGAAAAACATACATACGTGTGTTTCTGCCTTACATTACACTAAAACGTGTTTTGCCATCTGTGTGGCTTATGTGTTTAAAAGATCAAGAGATTTTGCTTTAAAGACTTAACAAAGCTCTTATTCAAGGCCAAAGACTGCATGTTTCATGACTCCTTGCACTATTATTTCAAGCTTTCTTAGATGAAAGTAAAGCTGTTAGGCCAATAAACGTGGAAAGCCTGTTTGGACAGATATTGTGTTTCTTGCTTTGTTCTTTTGTTCATTGTCAGTAGAAGAAAATAGCTAATAGCCTTGAACTTTTCAACCTCTGAAGGATGAAACTATGATTCGTGTAACTCTTCAGCACCTGAGTCATTCTTCTTTTCTTTGCTACCAAGGGCAGTCATTACAGCTCCTCCCCATCTCTTTCTCTCTTTGCTGCATCTTTGTTAAACTGTCAAGGATGTTTGAAAGCAATATAGTTCTCCTTTTTTCTAACTTCAAAGTTTGCTGGTAGATTGATAACAGACTTCTTATTGATCTCTTCTGCACCAACACAATTCTTGGTTCTTTGTAAATACAACACAAGAGAATACAGTACAGTGACAGACAGTTAACCAGTATATACTTCTTTCATCCTTGTAATCAGGACTGGGCAAGAGAAGTTTGCTTTTTAAGTCAAAATTTTTAAGCAGAAGAATAGCATTTTCAAGTGTGTCAAGCATGAAAATCTTTTTTTCCAGACATCAAATGAAATAGCTGGTTTCTCAGAGTTATGATAACTGCAATTTCTCCCTTCTGTTCTACATGATGCTCTAGGGGCCTAATCAAAAGTCATGGATATTCATGGGTGTGAGGTAAATTTGGGACATCAAGTGGAGTGATGACTCCTGTGCCAGAGGGTGATTCTGCCCCCCTGCTTTGCCCTTCTGAGACCTCACCTGGAGTGCTGTGTCTGGGGTCCTCAGCAGAAGAAAGACGTGGAGGGCACAGAGATGTTCAGAGGGCTGGAGCACATGTCTCGTGATGACAGACTGAGAGAGCTGGGGTGGTTTAGCCTGGCAAAGAGAACACTTCAGGGAGACATTGCAGCCATCCAGTACCATAGGGGACTTATAAAAGGGAGGGAGAGGGTCTTTTTATATGGGCAGATAGTGGCTTAACAATGGTTTTAAAGTAAAAGAGGGAAGATTTATATTAAATGTCACAAAGAAAGTCTTTCCTCAGAGAGTGGTGAAGCACTGGAACAGGTTGTCCAGAGGAGTTGTGGATGCCCCATCCCTTGAAGTTTTTGAGGCCAATCTGGATGGGGCCCTGAGCAACCTGACTAGTGAAAGGTATCCCTGCTCATAGCAGGGTGATTGGAACCAGATGATGTTTAAGGTCCCTTCCAACCCAAATCATCCTATGATTCTGTATAAGGTAAGGCTGTCTCAATGCGTGCTTGACTTCAGATGTAGAAGCAAGACAGAGAACTGTGATAAAAATGGCATTACCATGCCTTACTTTTAAGCATTCACATCCAAGAGAATAATTTAAAGGTGTCATGGATGCCCAGCTGCTTTGTAGAATATGTCAGATAAATTAGTCACCTGAGAATAGAATTCAAAATATCTATTGGATAAGCCAGGTAACAGTAATGTTCGAAGACGGCATCTGCAATGCATTGCTGGACTTCAGAGCCGGAGCCCTGCAGGTTTCTCTGGTTTGGTCTCTACAGCTCTCTTGCAGCCCCTTCTGTTTTTGTTTATGTCTCAAATCCCATTAATTTTGCACTGTCCACACAAGGGTATAGTTTCAACCAGACAGATTAAGAATATCTTGCCCTCCTCCCTCAATGTTGCTGTGCTAATGACTTAAAAGTTAGAGCACTTTTCTAATTCACCATCAGTCATGAGCCTTCTCAACTTCTGAAGCTTGCTTCCAAAATTTTCCAAACACTACATTATTGCAGAAAATAACACTCCCTTCTGATACATATTTGTTATTCATATTTACATTCATTGACCAGCAAAATTTAATCTTGACTGTCAGAACCATCTGTATTATTCTGTCTGTTTTAGGATCACTAACAGGTTGAGGTGACATCGTATTCCAACTGTTAAGTGTTAAGATATTTTTAGAGGGATTAATTTCAGTTACTGCATTTCCAAAGCGATGCTGTTCTCTTCCTGTCTAGCCTTGATCAAGTGACAGTAGGGTTCAGATGTATTGCTCTCGAGTTTGCACAAATCATAGTTTTTACAAATACAAGCTTCTATGGATCATAATTTTGACATTTTTTAAATTTAGTAGTGAGGACTCTTGTTTCCAGAAAGATTTTTTCTTAATAGTTAATAAGAAAGTTCGAATGGTGGTTGACACACTTTGTTTACTGTCTGGGCAGAGGACAACTGCATCTGTCTAAGCCAACAGACATCAGCCATTCTGAAATTACTCACTGATAGTCCATAAACCTTTAGAGCCTTGTTGTGAACTATTGTCCTGATCAATTTATTAACTCATTAAACTCTTGAGAGAAAGGACTAGCAGCTTTTAATCTCAATGCAATCCAGAAGGCATTAACTGCATCAAATGCATCAAATTCTGAATTTCAAGTGTCTAGAAGATCTTGCCTGGGTTCCAGTGTTTCACACACATGCTATAAAATAGTGTAGATGAAGTTGCAGAAGCAACATGGATTTATACCCCACAGTAAAGTATTACAAAAACTGTAAAAAGGCAGAAGGTGTTATAAAAAATCATGTCCATTCAAGCCCAAAGTCATATAAAACAGGCATGATAGTGAAATCACAGCCACAGGAAAAACTTTTAAGTGTTACCATGACAGTGTATAACAATATTATGACATGAAGTGTGATTATCAACATCAAAAATAGGTGTTCAATCACAATGCTTCAGTAAGACATTAATTTTTATAATTACTATATTCATACAGACTTCAGGTTTTTTTTGTTTTTAGGACAATAATTTCATAAGTGCTAAGACCCAATGAAACAGCTTTGAATATGGAGGAGTTATTTCTCAAATATTGAATGTGCCCTTAAAATGCATAAATTTTGAAGTCACTCTAAATTAAAACACTTAATGTAAACTCTAAGATAAAAAGTTTCTTTTGCCATGTGCAGTCACAAAGGGCACCTTAGAAACCAAATTATTTTTGTTTTTAACTATTTATTATTTAATTGCTATATTTCATTTATTTATATCTTATTATTTTAATTATTGTATATCTTTTAAATCTTAATAACTTTATTATTTTAATTATTAATTTTCAAATTTGTATTTAGCTTTGTATTATTTATTATGCAGTCTCATGTTAAAGCTCCTTCCCTTTTTGCATTTTCTCTTTGAAGTAAAATACTTCAGTTTTCAGATATTAGCTATTTTCTGGAATTACCAGTTTGTTTTCCAGGGACAAAATCTGGAAGATCAAGTTTGTAATGCTAATGGTCCCACTTAAGAGCTAATGTTGTCTCATGCAAATCCTGACCTTTTGGCAACAGGACACTTTCCATAGGGCTACTCTACTCTAATGTCCATTTGCAAATGGCTGTGCCTAGTGACCAGTGCTTTTTACAAGTAATTTAGGCTCCTCAGCCATTGAAAATTCAGCCTTTAGTACAAAAGGCACTCAAGTAGAGTCTGATTTTAAGGAGTATTTTGGGGGTTTAAATATTTTTTTTCATTAAAATTTCATCTCTTAATGTCAAAAGAAACTAGTACTGCATTCTATATGACCCAAAGCAAGTTCTTGCCAAAGAACGGATTATGAAAAAAAAAGTTTATTTGATTACTGTGTCTGAATTGGTTGCATATGGAAAAGGCTGATAGGTTATTACTTCATGGCAGATTTTTCCATATCGAGAGTGCTTATATGAACGCATATTATCTTTCTTCTCTGGTTGTCCTTCTTTTAAATAGCAAGAACTTTTGGCAAGCTATGAAAGACCTTGAATACTTGATAAACATTTACAAATAGACCTCTCTGGAACTGTTTTAGAAAGGTCCCAGAAAAAAGCAGTCCTAGGTATGCTCAATAAAACTCACATCTCTCACTATGATCGCATGACAAATGATTCAGCACGAAGAAAGGGGCTAGTCAAGGCCATAAAACATCAAAAAGGTAGAAAGCACTGAGATGGACATGTATGAATTACAGTGATTTATGAATGCTAAGTTGCCCTTGGGCAGTGCTACCTCATGCAGCCAGCACTTATGCAGCTAATTAACTTTATGAAGGTAATTATTTTCAGAAGGATAAACTGTTCTTGAACAATTCTTCCAATACTGGATATGCAGGGCTTTTCTTCAGACCTTGACATAAAGTTCCTCATTTGCAGTTTTTCAATTCTTCAATAAATAATTATTTATATAGTTGTAATATAAAACATATACACCTATGAGTTTTGGGGTTTTTTTTAAACTGGGATTGAGGTAAGAATATTCTCATTTCATTCTGAGGTGTCTTAAAATTTAAATTAGAGATTTCAAATTATTTCACAGCTTAATTAAAGGACTTGGCAATAACAATATATTCACTGTATATAATAATGATTGAAATACCAGAAATAGTAATAATTATGTCACATGTTGAGTCAGATCCCAGACTGATCTATCTTGATAGCTTTTCCTGAGAAACTAACACCAAGTATTGGAAGAGTGGAGAAATGAAGATCAAAAAAGTTCACATCCTTTTATATCTAATAAATTTGGGCAGTCACAGCAGCACTGATTAAGTGCCCTAACCAACAGATTAAAGAGCCATATTCCAGTTTCCTCTCTTTTTTCATTTGTTTTTCATTTTACTTTTGTCTTCTCTTCCCCGATTTTTTCAAACATCTTATGATTATTTATTGCACAATGGAGCTGTTTTATCAGGAGGAAGAAAAAGTATTGTGCTACAGAGGTTATTGTCTGGTTAGGGCACTCTATGGTACATATGCAAAGAAATTGCTTTGCATGGAGAGTACACTTAAGTCAGTGTTCCTGATATCTCTCTCCAACTATTGAGGGATCTATCCAAAGAGTGATTACTCTGAAGGAAAATCCACATATGCCAAAGGAAAGGAATTTCTGGGATGTTTGTAACATGGCTGTTCTGAGGAAATTTATCAGAAAAATCCATGGAAGGTATTGAAAATAATGCCTGACTTTTGACAATTTCTTGCTTTGGGATCAGATAAGTTCTGAGAAGTTCATTATTCTCAAGTCTGGGGCACTTTTCTGCGTAAACAGTTTTTAGAACGGCTAAATATGGCAAATACATACTGCAAAAATATTCCTGTCTGCACTGTGGCAGGAAGCAAAAGAGTCCATGAAAGGGCTCATCATAGAAAATATGGAGATATGAAACTGGCAACTTGCTAGCAGCCACCACACCAGTTTTGAAGAGGCAAGTATATTGGCATCTCACAGAATTTATCTTTTTATACCTCTTCTTCAATTGAAAAATTCATTCATCTTCTCCGATTAGAAATTAATTTCTAGAATATCCTTGAAACCCTCTCTCTCCTTCTCATTGATTATTAATTAATCTGTGAAATTTCAGGCAAGTGAGAACAGTCTTTCTACATAATGTTATTAGTCAACAAGCCTCAGTTATATTTTTTTGCACACTGTCTGAAGTTCTTGAATATCACTGTATGGTGATTCATTAATTTACCAAAGAAGCTATAGTTGGAAGCAATCAATCCTGGGTCTTAGTATTGCATGTAATAAAACCTGAACAATTTGAATCCTTTCTATACAGGTAATGAAAAGTATAAATTTGTTATAAACGTAAAATATTTATAAGTCAGAAGAAAACTGGAAGCTCATCTAATCACTCTGGCTAATAGATGTAGTGTTTATGATTTGGAATGTACTGTAGAAACATCCTCATTCTCACAAAGCTATCTACTGCTAAAGATTATTCTAGTAATAAAGATGGGCAGTAGTTTTCTGTATCCTGCCTTCAGCACACTGGTCCAGGAGGTAGGACTAGAAATGCACTAAGAAGCATCACGAAGGAGAAGATGAAAAGAACTGCATAGCTGTTTCAGCAGGGCTATCATTTTTAGGTCAGGATACTCTTCACTAGACATGCCTACTTGGAAATTTCCCATTAAACCTGCATAGAGTGACTCATTTCCAACCCACAAAACCCAAAATTACTCTAGAGTTTCCTAACTTTAACCAGCAGCAGAGGGAAAAGGGAAATTTAGCAAGCAAGTAATCTCTATATTTATGCTGAGTGAGCCACTGTTCTGTATAAAAAGGACGTAAACTGAATATCTAGTATGATCTTCACTCTATGACAACAAATTTCTCTGCTAACCAGCTAAAGAATAATTCAGATCTTCTTGAACCGCAGATACACTAAAATTCTGAATGTGGTTTTACAGTACTTAAAGCCAAGTCATGAAAGATTCAGCTTTGCAGCACACTACACAGATGCATCTGCTTCCATATTTCTGTTTTAGTAAACACAATCTTAAAGGTTTATGTGAGTACATAAAAAAAACACAAGAAAAAGAATTGTCCATGCTTGACAACAAAGTGCAAAGAACAGCCAGATTAATGAGGCTATACTATTTTAGTGAAATGATGAAGAGATGCCCCATCAGTATATTTCTACTCAACTTTTATTTCCCCTCATCTCCTTCAGGTACATAGTACCAGATGAAAAATTGTCTGAAACTTGAGACAAGAATTTTCTCATGCAGTCTTATTCACATCTGAATTTAATTTAGTCAGATTAAAGGCTGTTTGTCCTTTTTTTTATGAAACCACTTGAGGTTTCCCAACGCCATTTAAAATTTTTCTGTGTGTCCTGTGTTAGGGAACTGATATTGTTTACATATAAGCCTGAGATTGCTCACATGAGCCCCGAAACAAACATGTTTTCAGTCTTGTGAATGATAGACACAAGTGTAAGTCTGAGAATGATTATTAATTGAGAGAATGAAAGGGGAAAAATCATTGTAAAGCATTTCTTAAACAGTCTATTAATAATGGATAGTAGTTTCTAATTTATTTTTAATTGAAATGTTAAAAAAAGATTATCTTACCCTTGTTCCTTGTCTAATATTTCTTTACATGTTGAACGCTCTAGTGACCATAGTACTGACTGTGTCCTCACAATGCACACACAAAGTCTAATTGAACAAAAGTAACCATGTAAGGAGAATGGAGAAAAGAGGAAAAGAAGAAAGCCACTCTTAAGGGGAGACAGTAACGTCCTTCTTTTTTACTACGTTTGCAAGAGATCTTCCAGTCTTTCTGGCTGCAGAATGACACTTTAGAGTTTCTTGAGCAACACAGATAAAAGAAAGACACCTTTAGTGCTTTGATATACTCAGGGGTATCACTAGCTGAAAATGCTGAAGTATCACAGATCTCCATTTTCATGTGGACTGACACAATAAATGTACATTTCAGAAACTGGCTGTTTTCTGTGCTAGAAGAATGCTTAATTTCACAGGGTAGAGGCGCAGAAATCTCTCTTCCAAAACGTCAGCAGGACAACAGGATCCTTTTTGGTAGATTTTCATCCCTGTCTCTAGTGATGACACCTTGTTGTTTGAATTACCCTATCCTAAAATGTGTAATTAACAAGAAATTGATTTTGGCAGTAGTCCTTTGTAAACTAAAAATGAAAATGCTGAATTCTACTAAACAAATTACAGTGTCCTCTTTGTAGCAGTAGCTTAAATAAAGTATTGTGACTGGACATTTATATTTTTCAACAGATAATTTTATGTCCTCTAAAAAAAGGGAAAAACTGGGCTAAACAATGGCATAACAAACTATGTAAAGGAATATCCAATTATATTTTATTTAAAGATGAGGAAATCCTTTGTGATGACAACATTTTACTGTCTACCTTTTCTTGGTAAAATTTCATACATGCTAGTTTACAAAGGGTTTTCTCTTGTGGGATTTCCTCAATAGAAAGCTAGTCTGATATTATCCCCAGCAGTAGTTCCCTGAAGAAATAAGTGTGCAGGGCAGGTGGTAAATCAGTCCAAGTTCTCACAATGTTACCTTCCTGCATAATTCTAGAGGATTTAAAAATGGCTCGGGTTTTACAGCCATAGATATTGCAGGACAGAGATGAAACATTCAGAATTGCCTCAGGGAGTTATCCTTACTTGTAAGAGAACATAGAAGCCTTCACTGAAGTGAGGTGGATTTCTGATGGCTAAATCCAAGGATGCTATCCTAATACCTCTCCGCTCAGCAAAGTGTTGTTTTACTTTTTCTGCTTTAGCTCAGAAATTAGACTGTTCATACAGGACACAGTAGATCCCAGTCAAAAAGCCCTAATGGAAATCTGTCCAGGAATTTAACACCCCAAAGGGGTTTACTCTTCCTGCCCAGTCACTCATGGGATGCCCATCCCCAACCATGCACCCAGGGCCTCTACCAGCCTGGGGCATCATCCTCAGTGATGCTGTAGGAATTAGCTGCTCCAGCTCCCTGAACAGGGCTCTGTAAGTAGCCCTTCTGCAAGGATCCTGGGACATGCATCATAGCATGCCCTGCCTACAACCCTCTCTCTGGGACAGACCTTGGATGCACATCACAGGCTGATCTCCAGCCTGATCAGGAACATCTTTGCCCTCTGTGTCCAGACCTTGTGGAACTACACATATTGCTGAGGGCATGGCCAGCCCTACCTCACTGTGCCTTGAGAGAATGAAACCCAAATGTTATCCTATGGCTTGCCCCTCCAAGAGCCATGTGCTGGGTTTATTTCTTTGTGTGGGTTTATGAATCTGTACCCCCAACTCCTGAAACTGTACCTCTGTGCAAAATGAACTTAAATTTTATCAGACCAAAGAGCCTACTGGTGAGGGGATATCTGAGCTCCAATCTTTGCTCTAAAGATCTTTTTTGTGTTTTACAAGAAATAGTCCTGAATAAAATGGATTACCTGTCTTTTATGTATATCTTGATATTGACAACATCCTCCATTTCACAGGGAATGTTTAACAAGCATATTCTCACTCTCTTATTTTTCCTTGTCCTTTGCTTTTCCTCTATCCCAGATAATCTCTTCTATATAGAATCAACAAGATGAGAGACACTTCCTGCTGTTGAAAATAAACTATCTTGTTGATTATTGCATTTCCCAAGGAGATAAGAGATGAGAGTTCGTATTCCCTGAGACAGAAACTGGCACTGACCCTAGGTCTCTCCAATTCTGGGGAAGTGAATTAGCCAGTGAGGTATTTTATGAAAAGAAGAAAGCAGTACGGCATCATCACTGGCAGTGCTGGAAAGAAGGTCATCCTGCTTTATTTCTGTGAAACAATCAGCACTAAAACTAAGGAAGACTGTGGATTTATTTTTTGCTGCTCATTGACTCTACAGTCTATGAAAATGCAATCTCTGAAGTTTTTCCTTTGATTGGGACATAATGCTCCAATATTAGTACACAATAGAAAAAAAAAAAAAGAGTAGAGTTTAAGCTAAAATCTTTCCCCTCAATCATAACAATTTTAGAGTCTCTAGCCTTTTACCATCCTGTTTTTTAAAAAGTAAGAAAAGTTGGGAGGCATGTTTGGGGAGGCATGGTTGGCAAGACATAGGCTAAATATGTATCAGTAACTAAAAAAGGCCAGGGACTATTCTGCCACCCCGAGCGTAAATGGAAGGGCAAGGCTCACATTCACATATTTTTTCCTCTCTTTCTTACCAGAATGGGTTGAGCTTTTTCATATTTCCTTGTTAACACAGTTCTTGGTTTGTGATGTATCATTTGAACTTGTGCCTGGGCTTTGGCTGGGAAACAGTTCTCCTGTGTAATATTTTTGCTAAGTCCTATTGTAACCGACATAGTCATTGACCAGTGTGGAGCCCTTGCTCCATTTCAGAACTAGCCATTGAGACTACACATAAACAATACAATCTGTAAGAAATAAGGTTAAAATAACAAATATAATAATTTAATAGAGTTTAAACGTGGTAAAATCTGTGTTTTAGAGAGACATATGGAATCATACTGTAACAAAGCTCCTGATTTTCCTGAATAGCACACAATTTCACCCATCGAAAGTGGGATTTAAGACATCTTTATATATGTCTGTTAATAGTTCTATAATGTTTTTTCCACTCAAAATGATGTTGAGAGCAAAAAACAAATATAGTTTGCATGTAGATTCAAGAACCTCTTATTGTCTCAGTTTAAGCTTTAACAACATAACAAAACTACAACAAGCATTAATACTTCTAGTCCAAAGTTCCTTAAAACTTTCATTTTAGGATATTTACAATTCTTGTACAAAAAATTGTCTTCCCTTTGTGCTCACATTTTTCCTATCCCTCTGGCTGGTAAGGATAAGGCGTTAGTCTTCAAGAAAAATGAGAAGAATGAATGAGAGGGGCGTTCAGGGATGAGCCAGCAGGTTCCCTTATTCTTTATAAGAAGTTCCCTAACATTGATGGTGGAGATTTCTTCCACCTCCTCAGTCATGGATCTGCTTGCAGTTATTTTCATGTGTTCTTAAAAAACCTTTTGACCTTTCTTTCCTGTTTAGCCCATATGTTCATTATGAAGCAATTCCTCACTTTTCTTAGACCTAAATCATGTATAGTTAGACCATTACAAAATCAGCATTAACCTAAAACAAAATAAGTCACTGCAGAAAAAGTGTAAAACTACAGGAAAAAGGCCTCCTGAGCCTTGCCTTACGCTTCCTTGCTTTGAAGTCACAGGTGAAGCAAACCCACAACTGCACATGACAATTATCAGTAAGTTCCAAGGCCGAAGTTAAATCATTGCGAAGCCTGTAGCCTGCTGCTAACAACATTAAATTGACTGAGGGAAGTGGCCTTTCAGCTAGCAGATTAATAAAATTTTTTTAACTCCTTACTCACTGCAAATAGTGAGAAGGAGTGTAACTCAGAATTGCTACCAGCAGAAATTCAGGGTATACAACATTCACGGACCATTTTGTGTCTGCCTGTCACTTAAGGGCTTTATAAGTTAAGAATTTTAGTCATATCTGTAGATAAGTACACAATTTATACATGGAAGAAAATACAGCTGATGTGACTGGATGTTTTCAGGGTTTTTTTCCTGTTCTTTGTTTGGGGGTTTTTGGATTTTTTTTTTTGGTTTGGGTTTTTTTTCCATCATAAGGCACAGCACTGGATGAAAAAATTAATAAGAAGAAAGCAATACACAGGGACAAGTTTATATGTCAGTTGTCATAGAAATTAGTGGTCCTGATTCTGCATCAAATTGCAGAAAGCCACACTAACTTTACCAGAACTTCTCTGTAAGAAATGACAAATCATAGGAGAATTTCTTTAATGGGAAAATTATTATGTATTCAGTGTTCCATGATGCAAATAAAATTTGCAGATAATTAATTATAATTTATTAGCATCCTTGATCAGTGTTTGTGCTGTCTATTTTGACTGCCTTTCCTAAATTCCCCTTAAAATTGCACTGGGTATTGACTATGTACAGATTATATAGTTTAGTCCAACAGTTTCAAAATATTTTAGCTGTTACAAACTGTGAGACAAAATAACAAAGCTGATGAAATAATACTCATATGTCCATGTACACCTATCATCTACTTCTAAATCAACAGTATCAGTACTGTGACTTTAGAGAACCAACTCATCACCCATTACTCCTTTGTTTGCAGCTGCTAAATAGTTTTTGGGGGTTTTTAAAAAAAACTCAATTAATTTCAGTATTATCAGCATTATTTTTTCAGTATATATGATGAATGCTTTCTTCACAGAGACAATAAGTAGTCATGAGTGGGGTAGAAGTGAATTTTGTGTTTGGAATGCAATTCCATAATAATAATTCTCTTTACTAGAATGTGATACATACTAAATATTCCAAAAAGCCCATCTTAAAATTGCACATATTTAATTTTTTTTTTTTAAGTTTGGCCAAAGTCTGAGATTGGCGCACCATACGGTATTTAAAATCTTTAATGATTTCCACTGTTATAATAATTGGCTGCAGACCCAAATCAGTCAATAACAACAACAAACTACATACCCCATCCCCAGCCTGGTGTTGATCTCTAAGGCCTTGCATCAAAACTTCATGAAAACTCTTTCATATTAAAAACTGGAGTTGTGTCATTTCCAAATACCTCTGTAATTCTCCTTACAGTACAATAAGGTAGCATTTCTACAAGAGAACAGAAGATATTGTTGCAAAAGAGGGCAGTCAGACAGCCCAAATGAAAATAGATGATTGAAAGCTGAAAAAGTATCCTGGCTGAAGAGTTAAAGACATGCTACTTAAACTTTCATTACAATGTAATGACAAGGAAGATCCCATTCCTCTAATTATTTTGTAGTACTAATAAACAATAGTCTGCTTACATTTAAAGAATTCAAACTTTTTTTTCCCCCATTTATTCAAATAACTGAAAGTTACAGCTATGTGTATGGCTGCTATCCCTTTATAAATATGTGAAATTGACCTCAATATTTGGAGTTTTCTTAGTACAATTGTAAAGTTAACATGGAAAAACTGAAAATACATGTTTCTTCATTTCCAAAAAAACCCCAATCCTCACCTTCTTAACAGCCATACTTTTATAGCACCACAGATTTTCTTCTTATCTGAACGTCTCATATAAGTGTGATTGCTTTCATGGACACCGAGATAAAAACCTGAAAAACCTCAAAATAAGATCATTTACTCAGAGTTCTTAATTCTAGCAGAGATTAAGTGTAAAAAGTGTGATTCCCAGTTAAAAATGTGCAGATGATGAGTTTAATCAATGCTCATAGGTGAAAGCAATACACCATTGGAGAGTAAAATTCTGTAGAGCAGTAGCAACAGAAGGTGGCTCAGTGGTCGCATTTGCACAGGTGGCTTTAAAATATGTTCTGTGTCAACTATATAAAACCTCAACCTGCTTTCATTGAAGCTGATGGCAAAATTCCCATTGAATTCAGTGCGGCAAGAACAAAGTTCTTATTATGCCTTCAGAGAAATTAATCTGCTCTTCAGTTCTCATATAATATACATATGCAGCCTATAGTCAGAAAATGTCACATAATTAGTGTTTAGAAAAACACTTGCAAAAGTAGACACTAACTGAACATCTGATAAATTTAAAAATATTGGTAGTCCTTGTTTTCTCTGAGCATTTATATTTCACAAACTGCAATTGACTATGTGAGTCATACGAGTTTAGGAAGTATTTTTCCAATTGTTAACATTATGCAAATCTATTTTATGTTGAGTAATGCAACAAATTTTATTTGGGATTCCTAAGTCTGTTAAAAGAGAAGACACAGTATTAGACATAATTAGAGAATCAGAATAAATTATAAAATGTAAATTGAAAATTAAGATTGTATACGTATTTTCAGAGCTCAGCCCTGACTCTGGGTTTGTCCAATCACACCAGTAAACAAAATTTTTTAGCAACAAGTACCAAAACTATATTATATCTGTAGTTACTTTTGTGTCATTTTTCTGCAGTATAATCCAAAGGGATTTGGCATCATTCCCTAGCTTTACTGTAAGTATTATTATTTTTCTGTCATTTCAGGATGCATTCAGATAGTTAATGTTGCACACTTTGTATGCTCTGCCTTATCAGTTATGGTGGTTGATACCAAAAGGATTGTCCTTCCTTTATAAACCATTTTTATAAAGGACATAGCTTTAATAATTTATGCTTTTATAGTTTTTGTTGTTGAACACTGTACCAAGAGACTTAAGCTCTAAGTGAGTTGTAACTATGTGTTCTTTAGTCATAATTGTGGGGCAGCAGGCTTTCAGGTCTCTGCACACCAGTATATATAAATAATTAATTCCTTGGGTTGTCCAGGAACATTCCAATCAGTCACCTGCACAAATTAATTAACGGACAGGCTTGAGACAATGGATCAACTTGAAACCAAGTGACTGACTGATCGAACCTTCACAATAACATATTTGACTAATAGTAACTAAAGCCCTCCAGATGGAAGCTTTGGACAGTTTGGCATCTCCTGCTGTGTCTAGTTCAGTTTAGATGCCTGGATTGATTAACATTCTGTGGAGTCTTCAAAGGACTCACCTAGGTCATTCCTGCTACGGACATGACTGAGTTGTGTGTAGGTTAGACACTTGCAGAAAACAGTAACTCTTCCTACAGGAAGAGTTGCATAGGGCAGGTTTTTTGTATGTGGAAGTTTAGAAGATGTTTTGTGTGTATTTTAAATGTATCAACAGTGATGAATTGTGATGGGTTAGTCACAGAGGATGACTGGAGATCTGATTCTCTGTGCAAGTATTATACCACAACAAGATCCCAATAAATTAAGTTTTTCTTGCTTTTTAACCAACAGCGAGTATCAGTGCAACAACACTATTAATGAGTTAGCAACATAGTAACAAGCACCTAATGACATTAAGATTCTTGAAATTAATCTTTCTGGCCTGAACACGTAGAAGACATAGTTTTCCTGCTTTTCTCTAGGTGCCATGCCATGCCTGTTATCTTGGTTTGAAAGACAGGTGTTTGCTAAGGAAGGGAGGAGCCTCCCTTGGAATGGAAAATGTAGGCCCCTTCCCTCCAAATTATTATAATTTTGAAATTAGGGGGCTTTCAGGCAATTATATGAGAAATAGGAATAACAGTTCTTTACTAGTATATATAACAAAGCAATAATACAGAAATACCACCTTAACCTGACAGAGTCAGGATATAACCTGACACCCTGCTGGGCAGGGTGGTGGCTGCAATCCTCTCTGAAGTGGTTCTGTTGAAGTGGTGATCCTGTGGAAGGGTCTGGTCCTCCTCTGAGGGTCCAGTGGGGATTATGCAGCTCTTGCCCTCTGAGAATCCAGCAGGTAAAAGCTGTTTGTGCTGTTCCAAACCCCAGATTATATCCAGGTGGGAATGCTTGGTTCCTCCCCCTAGGCGGAGCATCTCACAATGGGATGATGTAATTCTATGAGTCATGCAGTGAGGCTTGATAGCCCATTAAACAGAGATAGCTCCAGGAGGGAGTTATCAGGGATGAGTCCTGGTAGGAGATAACGAGCACTGCCCCACCTGCTTTAACAGCTTGTGAAGATGATAATAGAATACATACTTTTGGTTACACCTTACACTGTAGCCTAGGACACCTGTCTATCTCATGTTGCCTCAGTTTGTAAGTTGTCCCACAGAGCACTGATTTTGTTTAGGCAACAGTACAGAGCTCCTAATGTTCTTTTTGCAAATCTGAATTGTTCTCTAGGTTCCATTGACTGTAGTGTCTACATGCAGAGATCAACATTTAAATATATTGACTCCCACTTCTCATGTCCAGTCAGTTGAACTGCTCTTCTACATTCCACAAACACTTGCTTTGATATCCATTGACTAGAGCAGGAGCTTATACACCTACATTTAGACACCTCAGTATCTTGACTCGATCCCCCATGTCTAGTATCAAGTGACTCAGAATCTTCATGGAAGAAGTGTTTGATATCTGATGGGTGCTCAACATAATAGTAGGAAAGAAAATTATATTGGGAACCATCTATTGAAAACTGAAATGAAAACTGAAATGAAATATGTACTTAAAATAATGTTACATTTTTAACACTAATGGCAGCTATCTATTTAAAGACCTTATTCTGGCAGGTCAATAACAAGAATCAAACATCTCTTGTAGAAAACAAATTCTTATTTTAAATTTTTGCACTTCAACTGTCTTGCTTAGAATAGTTCTTGTTGTGTTTTTCCTTCCTTCATATTTTCTGACAAGTCTAAGTTAATTAAGTTAATTAAATCTAAAACTTTTTGTTATTGCTATTTTCATGAGGATACAGCAAATCTTTTGCTTATCAATTAAACAAAAGGGAAAACAGTCTTGTCAATCTGGATAATGATTCTGCATATTGATCAAACATATTCCTTATTAGATTTTTGAGACAGAAGACTGCAGTTTAATATCTAATGAGTATTCTAATGTCAAGCTGAGCAACGATAATTAGAGTGTGATTAACATTGTGATTGAGATCTGTGTCTATTTCTTTTCCTCAGATGTTTTTGCCAAGTTATATCTCTGGCTGAAGTGCTGATACAGATTTATCACATCTTTAAATTCTTGTACTTAATGATTAAATGCCAGAATTTTTATACAGCAGTAAGTAATATGAGCAAGAATATTCTGACTGTGGTTGACATTTCTAAAGGTTTTTCCTTTTCTTTGGACCTGTCTAATCTTCCACATCTGTTATCCTGTACTTTTAATAATACCCATGTACTGTGTCTTAACAATTCCTAGGTGTACTCAAGGTCCATGAGCAGATTTTTCAGCATCCTTTTGAGGAACATTGAATTCATTGCAATTCAATCCATGAATGGAAGCTCCTGAAAAATACATGTTGGATGAGCGTATTCTGTCATCAGGTTCTTTTCAATGATAAGGTCTGAAATGTTCTTAAGTACTTTAAAGCAGGACATTGGTTAACTTCCTAGGCTGATGCAGACTAATGTAGAATACCCTCTGCAACCATCAAACTTGAGACATCTAAGAGTTCACTATCACCAAGCTTTGGCCTGAAAAAAAAAAAAAATCCTTAAGTGCCTCCAATTGGTCATTGGTATACCTGTCCAGAATGATTTGGATGAGAAAAGGGTAGCATTTGACCTGTTGACTGCCTGCCAAGATCAAGAACCCATACAAAGCAATATCCATCAGGGGAGCATTTTCTGCATCATTTTAAAATGATGAGGACATTGTGTCTATCACACTTCAAGATAATCTAGCTGGTGAGGGAGGAAGAAATTAGTGTGGATCACCTATTTTTCCTGTGACTGCTTTATTACTGTGTAGAAAACAGTCAAGATCCAGGAATATGTATATGAAGGAAATTTACCTTCAGGTATATGAAGGAAAAAAAATGAGGGCACATAATGAACTGTTGTGTGATGGGTTCTAGGTTCTCAACTCTAGTTCAGGAATTTTTATGTATTTCATAATGGGGACCAGATATAAAGCAGAAAAAAAAGAGAGGCAGGGTCTTAATTTTTTGATTGACTAAAATGTAGTGCCATAAGAAAAGTAGAATTGTAAAAGAAGAGGACAACAAGAATTACTTGAGACTTCCTTTTGTTTTCAACTACTTTTAAAGTCTTTAGACATCTTCACATTTCTTTTAAATTGTTTTTGTGGACTTTCTTTTAAATACACAACGGAACTTCTGGCAGACCATGTGTAAGGAGCATTTTCTGTTTTTTCTAGATTAAAAAAGCTTAAGAAAGGAAGGGGAGGATAATTTTTTTCTTTCACTTTTGATGTAAAATAGACATAGAGTATCTTCTTCAAATATTTACTGGTCTGTTCTGTCTTACATTTCCCACTTTCTACTAATGGATATGTTGAGGGTATGCTGCAGTCTTCTGGTTTTACTACTACTCATGACACCATGATCACAAGTCTTAAACTCAGGAGATCTTCTGGAATCTTCTCTTGGGTCGTCCATTTTACTGTTTCATTTCCTTGGGCAATTGCCGTAATCAATGCTGCAGCAAATTTTCTCCCAATGCATGTCTTGCTCTGACTTAAAGTTTTGCCAGGTAGGTAGGGACAAATCTTGTAGCTGCTCAGTGTGAAGAAGGAAGGATTAATGGGAACTGGCCATTAATCACTGGTCTAACTTAGGGAAGAGCCAAAGAGAGGTCTGAATGCACAAATCAACAAAACCAGCCACAGCCTAAGGAGGGTTGGCTGAGCCAGTCCAGAGTGTGCAGGGGCAGCTGCCCTCAAAGAGGATTCAGCCAGCAGACAGATCACAGAAGTATCCATGGAATTTTTTTCATGTCAAACCATAGCTGTTGAAGGCTGTGTTTGTGGGGATGACTGAATTTCCAAGGAGTTTTTTGCCTGACGAGGTATGCTATAAATAGGAGGGATGTTCCTGCATTTTTTCAGGGAATTCCATGCATTTGTGCCCTCTAATTTGATCAGCACTGTCAAATAAATAATAAATTGAAGATGGTTTGTAACTAATTAGTTACTCCTTTGGGTAACGGGGGCTCATTGGAACAGGTGTGGTCTCCCACCATGTATGCATCTGGTATCACGCTCATCATGCTGGAAGCCTCTAATCACTAATGTTTTACAATTAACGACCAGGACTAAAGCAAGAATTTAATCCAGAAAAAAAAAATTATCCTTTTCCTAAATCCATATTTAATGGATCTTAACCTGATCTCATATACAATAAGACCACTGGGTAGAGGTAAAGGATCTGAATCTGATCACATTGTCAGTTTAGGAAGCTGTTATGCTCTGAATGTGAAAAATCCCAAACCTTTCATCTCCATCAGGGCTTGAAATATATCCTCTGAAATGAGAGGTAACAATGTCTGTTGGATACATATCTACCCATCCAGCTATTCATCAGTGTTTCTGGAATTATACATTAGAAAAAGATACTTTTCAGCATGGCAAGTAATGCAAAATAATCACAATAACACAAATGTTTAGAATATACCCCCCCACTATCCTCAGGGCCATAGCACTCAAAATATTTTTTTCTAAAACATTGCAAATGGATTTAGGTTCCCAATTCATGGTATCAAGGAAGCGAAAAAGCAAAATGGTATCTGGCTTCAGACTAAGGCTTTGGGAATTCAAATGAGTGAAATGGACCAGACCTAGGAGCAGTTATTCACTTTATGTTGTACAGATAATGGCAAAAGCAGAAGTTATGCAGGAAGCTTTTCCCACAATTTTCTACAAAATTAAAAAGTTATACAAGTCTCTCTGTTAGCTGATTTCATTAGGGTGCCTTTAATTTAGAACAAAGTTCATTTTGTTAGCCTTTGACAGACTCTCTTAGGACCGTTTGGTTTTGACTCACAACAATGTGTGATCTCTCTTGCCAGGGCATTCAATTTCTTCTCAAATTAATTTAAATCCTCCCTTGTAATTTAAAAATTTTATTTGTCATTGTCAATGTAACATCAATTATTTCTGGCTCTGCCCTCAATTTGGCTGCAAGAATCAGTCTCTTGGTACTGTTTAAAAACTTGTTAGGAATTTTAGGAAAGGATACTGAGCAATCTAATGATAATTATTTTTGTCATTGTTAGCTTGAGTAATCATGTAGCCTTTGTAAAGGAGTCTGATAATGGTCCTATATTCTACAGGAATATGAGTTATATAAAGTAAAAACATAAAATGTGACTTGGTTGGGAGTTTCTAAATAAATATAGGATATGAATTAACATGAGTGGAAACTCTGCTTTGTAGGCAGGAAAGTTAATTTTCATATCTTTGTTTTGTATCTTGTCAACATCAGAAACTCATTTATTTTCTTCCATTATTTTTTTGCCTAGATTGAATTTTCATAATAATTTTCTTTCTTTATCAGAAGTTCTAATGTCATAGTTCCATAACTACTTAAAAAGAAGTCTGATAATGGCAATACTCACTCTTATGTCCTCCTCCGTATTGATCAGAATACAGTCCCTTCAGATGTGTCACTCCTTCTGACAGCAGCTTTTTTTGAATGTGGATATGACCATATGTACTGACTTAATGAATTATGAGCAGTGTGATTATATGCCTGCAGAGAAGACAAAGATTGCAGGATGCAGGATGCCTGCAGGATAAAGTTTGCCTTCATTAAAAAATCTCAGACATATAACCAAACTGTGGATTCATTTTTGGTGATACCCATAGTAAAGAAAAGTTCAATGGGTTCATTCTTTGCTCTAGAGAACCTATTTTTAATAAAAACAGTTGAAGCTAATGTATTCCTTTCCCACAGGGGCGCACAGTCTGTCAGCAAATGCATTTCTCCCATGAACCCCATAAGTTTTCAGTGTTACAGGACAGAGTCTCTGTGGTAAACAAGGTCACTGGTTCTTACTAAACAGAATTTCAGCCCTCAAGGACCCTCATTTAACTAATGAATTTCTAAATTAATAATTTCTTTATTTCCTTTCTGTAAAAGAAAATATTTAGATGGAAAGGAGAAGAAGGTAATAAAACAGTTACGGAAATTTTCTGTGTGTCATCAGGTGCAGATGGATTTAGCACTGCTCAAAACTTCTCACAAGGTTTTTGTTTAACCAGGGGAAGCCCAGAAGAACTTCACCCTAAGAATTCAGGATCTATCCGGGCTGAAAACTTGAGCAGTCATGCTCTTGTGGCACTGCTACATAAGAAGAAGCAGCATCTAAATCTTTTTGGTGAGAGAATTAAGTCTCAATCTCATCTTATTTTTGTTACAGATCTCTTCTTCCAGTATGCTTAGAAGGGGTAACCACATGAGAATTTACCCTTGTTTTCTCAGTTTTTTCCTTTATTTTCCTAATTTGATAGAGGAATTTTTTACTCCTCTAGTGTCTTTATAAACAACTCAGAGGAGAAAAGAGAAACTTCATAATAGGAATGAGTGACAAGAGTGGGGCAGGAGTTCACAGTCTCTGAGACTAGCCACCTTGCCCTAGATTTGGCACAAATCCAACACAATTTATATTCTCTGTTCATATCTTCCTTTTATGCAGAAGTGCTGCTAACTCAGCAGTGTGCTTCTCTTCAATCAGTGTTGAGCTGACTGCGACTATGGTTTAGGCACACTGATAATTGTCTGTCTGGAAAGAAGCTGAAGCAAGTACTTTAATTTTCATTTGAACACTTAAATGCACAAGAACAATCAAGAGTGTTTTACCCCAAACTTCACCCTTTCAGAACTTGGAGGCAGATTTTTCTCCATGATGAACTGCAGTCAGAAAATGAACTTGTTAAAAACCTCTGTGCCAGAATGAAGCTATTTAGATAAAAGTTAATTCTTCATGCAGTCATTCATGCACCTCAGATACAGTAAGGAGGGAAAGGGACACTATGAATATTCTGAAAACAAATGGTGTAGGCTAGGACTGTATGTAAAGTGTTTAAGAGACAAAAAATATAACTCGACAGACAGGTTGAAGGCAAGGACATCCCCAATAATATATCAGGAATACTTTCTGAGAGCAACAGGCCTTGGCAGTTATTAATGTAGCCCTGTAGCCCAGTAAATGTAGTGTTGCCAACACTTTTAACAGGTCATAGGATCAGGGATAAGGCTTGCCAGGCTTTATCAAAGTTGCTCTGGCCTACAAGGGATTTTGTTTCAACTTCTTTAGAAATAAAGGCCATTTTATAAGAACAGGTCTGATCAGTTTTATTTTTCATTATATAATTTTGAGGTACAACCAGGTGCTTATATTTTTAGAAGAAAATTGCTCTGCACAGAATGAAATATTCAGCATAGAATGTAATACCTGTAACTCTATAATAATGAAATAGTGCAGAATACAGGCATGGCATTTCAACAAAGGCCTTGAAAGTGAGGATGCAGAATGCAGCGCTGAGGAGTAAAACTTAAAGAGGATAGGTGAGACACATAGATGACACTAGAAACCACAAAGATGTAAAGAGTTCACCAGATGAAGAAACAGAGATAGGAGATGATGTAAAATTTGTTTGAGAATGAAAAACAAGCATCTGACATAATAAAGACAGGTTATATCTAGTAAATATAAATGTAACATGGAGGTGCAGACCAATGAAGAAAGAGAAATAGTAAGTATGAGAGAAAAAGTTTTAAAACAACTCTAATGTATAAAAATGTCCTCTATTAAAAAGAAAGGAAGAAACTATCAAGGTCATGATCTTCCCTTTGAGAGGCTTGGGAAACTGTCAGCTTGCTGAAAACCGTTCTCCACACATCCAGGGTGAAACCACAGCCTTCAGATCCACTGAGAAACACTAGAAGTGTGATTGTAAAAGTAGAAAAAGGAGTATGTGCTAGGAATAGTGAGTGTAACAATTGTAATTGTATTATTAGGGATATTTTCCACAATACTACACTATATTTGTTTTCATAATAGCAAAATCTGTACTTAGACTGCTAAGATTTCAATGTCGCTAAAAATGTATGTGACTTAGCTTTACATATTAGATGTGTTTCCTTTTTGTTTCAAAAGAGGTTTTAAGTAAATGCTAGTACCTGGGACTAATTTTTAACAGTAGATTAAAACGCTTGATATGTTAGTGAGATCTCTGGGTCTCTAAATTTACTAGCGTGAATGGTTAAAAACAAAGGTTTTTAGAGTATTACAGACAATGTTATTTATCAGCATATGCTATGTTTTTCAAGGGAAGCTCCAGGACAACGGTAATACATCATATTATATGATTTTCAAAATGCCTAAACAATGTATTATCTGTTCTGTTCAATTAATTCCACAAGACTGAACGTTTAATTACCCTGTTTTGAGCACTTGCATACTATAACAGTAATTTGGAACCCATTATCCTCAACATTAGCTCCAGTTCACTGTTACTTCTCCCTTTTCTCACAAAAACACAGCAGGTAAGTTGGTGCAACACCATGAGCAAAATGTGCATTCTTGACAAAAGTGTATGAAGAGCCAAACACTGTGAGGCACAGATCTAAAAAATAACACAGAAAATCATTGTAGAAATCTAAACCTGCTTGCAACCAAGCAAGTTCTTCATAGACTGCAGTCTTAAAACATGAAACACTTATAACCCAGCATGATGTTCTTCAGGATCACTTTTAAAGGTTAAAAGGAAATAGGTTGATGCAGATGGAAAGACTAATTTTTGACTGTATCTGAAATTCTCTTCACTTCAATATTTCACTATATATCTCTCTGTTGTTTTTCTCAGATGACATACTTCAGGTCAAAAATAGTCCTGAGGCCTGCAGTCTTCAGATGTGTTAATATTAGATGTCCATGGAGTAGGGCTATGGGTGCTGTCCACCACAAAATTTTTCTGGAAGCCTTATAATGTTAAGTCTCAAAACAATCTTTAGAGGTAAACAATCTTTGGAGGAATACCACCCACCTGAACAATGTATATTATGTGGTGACTACTAAGAAGCATCCCATTTTGTCAATCTTTACTATTAACATTTTATTATTCCTCTTGATTAATATTTTCCTATATTTAGACTTCCTGCCTTTTTTTTTTTTTCTCACAGATTCCTACTATAGGGGACATAATTTGATATAAATTGAAGTAATTAAAATATGATTGACCAAAGCAATAAACTACTGGGGGATATTTTTGTTCCTTAAGAAGTGGTTATTTTACATTTTTCTTAGGGGCTAATATCTATTTCTTAGGTTTCTGTCTTGTTTCTAAAGTCTGTATCTTTAATTAATCTGTTTATGCTTCTGTGAAGGGTTTCATCTATGCATGTGACATTTTATTAAAAGAAAGATTCCCTCATAGTCGTTTCAATCATCACATGCATCTTCATTTTAACAGATTTAAGGATCCCAAATAGGTTAACTGACTTAGACAAAATGCCTGTAGTTTTGCTGCCAACCACAATAAGGCAGGCACCTCAGCCCTCAAGGTAGGAAAGAAGTGAAGAACGCTGTGACTAATGAAATTTAATAGATTTAGATCTGACCTCAGCCTTTGTTTTCTCTGTCATCTTGTCTTCTCCTGAGTCCTCATGCAAGAGATGCTGCTCCCTGTTACATCTGTCACTGTGGGATCCTTGGCCCTTTCATAGTGGCTGTCACTGAAAGGACAAGCTATCGAAAGTGTTGAGGAAGATTTAATCTCTCTGTTGCACAGCTCAGTGATTTAGTAGGTTCAGCAATGTGACACACCGAATCAGCTCTGCCACTGATGTTAGGAGTCTCTGACTACTTTGTGATTATGTGTGGTTTTGTTGAACAGGTTATGCTACGTAAAAGGAAAATGTGGGTAGTTGAGTAGAGCAGTGCATTTACAGTGAAGTGTTGTGAAAATTCCAAACAGCCTTCATGCATTTCAATAAATATTTTCCTCAATCTGAATACAGTGACTCTTCTAGAAAAACTTCCTTTCAGATGTTAAACCCTTCTGTTAGGGTTTTGGGGTCTAGACACATCAGATAATGTGTCTAGGTAGTGTTAAATAATGGGGATGATTGCCTTCTCATTTTGGACAGAAGCATAAACAGAGAAGAAAAGCATGCCACTTGTTGCTGCAGATTGTGTCAGCTGGAAGTCAAAACCAGTTAGGCTAAATGTTTTGTAGATGCTTGACCTTGTACTACAGGTTATGCAGTAACAGCACTTGGAAAGAAAACAATTTGATTTTTATGAGTACCCTCTCCAAGCAGGGCAAAAGCATCCTTGCCAGCTGGCTTACTAGCCAGGTGAGGAGAGGTTTAAACTAGAAATTACAGTGAAGGGAGATGTCAGCCTTCAGTTGAGTGAGAAAATGGTGAGCCAGGTTGAGAAACAAGTGCTGCAGGGTGATGTGGGCAAGATAGACTGAATAGTCAACAAGGTGGAGCAGAAAAGGGTGAATCCCAATGTACTCATACAAATAAGGGAGAGCCAAGACGATGGCATGATGGGAGAAACTTTCACACTTTTTCTGGGAAATTGGCATGAGCAAGTGCCCCTCTCATGTGCCTATGCACTAATGCATGTAGCATGGGGAACAAGAGGAGGAATTACAGGTCTGCACACAGCTGGAATATAGATGTGGTGGGTATCTCACACAACTGGAGTGCAGTGAGTGATGGGTACGGGCTCAATAAGAAGGATATCCTGGGAAAGGAAGGGGGAGTTTCCCTTTGTGTGAGAGAGAAATGGGAATGCAAAAAGGTGTAGGAACAGGAAAGGAAATAAACAACTCCAGTGCTGGTAGCTGAAAAACTTTTGTTCAACACAAATACTTCCATCTCGCAGTGGCCAGATAGATTAGAGGGGTAAGAAAGTGCAGCAAAAGAAGCCTATCTGGCTGCCTTTCTGTTAGGGTCTGGCAGCCCACCAAAGTCAACACACCACAATTACCTTCTACTTTCTTTTAAGATGCAAAGGTGATTGCTAAATACTATCCTTCACTTATGACATTTATCTACGTGAGATAATTGCAAAGCATTGAAAAGGACCTTGACTAGATATGGATAACCTCAGTCATCTATGGCCAGTTTTATTTTTGTGACAAGCATGATGTTTTGAAATTTTTATTATTTAGTCACCAAATATAATAAGGCGTAAACCCTCTCACCTCTTTCTCCTATTCTAATTCCAAATTAGAATAGTTCATTTACCTTTTTGTTGCCAAACTGACTTGAGTCAGAAGGAGAAATTTCTTGTAGATCACAGAGCTGTCTCTACAGTGATGTGACCCTTCTTGGAGAGTCAGAGAAGTGAATAGGTCATGATAAAGACAGGGAGATCACTCAAAAGTTACCATCATGGCAAAAATAACTTGAATAGGAACTAGGGCAAAATTAAGTTACTGCCAATTAAAATAGATTTGGATATTGAGAAATAAAGAAAAAAACCAAAATACCTCTGACTCCACTTTTTTTCTCAGACTCATTGCCATTCCTTCATTCCTAACTCATCCATCTCCTCTCACCATGAGCAGTCCATTGGGGATGGAAAGTAGGGGATTGCAATGAGTCCATTAAAACATCCTGACCCTCCTTCCTCCTCAAACTTTTCCCAACCCGATGTGATTCTTTCCCATGGGCTACTTTTAAGAACTGCTCCAGCCTCAGTCCTCTCCACAGGCTGCAGTCCTCCTGGATAAACCCAATCCAGAGTGTGCTTTCTACCAGCAGCAGTTCCTGTGGGGAGAACCTGCTCCAGCATGGGCTCTT
>VWZW01004861.1:15230-32974 GCA_013397115.1 Edolisoma coerulescens | reverse complement strand
GGGCACGACAGAGGGGCTGGGGGCTGTCACCTTTTGCATGGGGGGACACACGATGCCCACCTGCAGATGGCCATGGGGCAGCGGCACCGAGGGGCAGCACGGCCGAGAGGTGCCGGGGCGCAGACACCGTCCCCACCCAGGGGCCCCGGGCAGGGCAGCAGCTCGGTGGAGGGTTTCCTTCCTCCTGCCCCAGCCCGCGCCTCGCCAGCCACCCCGAGCACGGCTGCGAGCGCCTCTCATGTGACCGCCGGCTTCCTGTGCGCTCCCGGCTCGGTGCCGGTGCCGCGGGACGGGACGGGACGTGCTCGGCGCTGCCGGACGCTGCCCTCGCCATGCTCCGCCGCAAGCCCTCCAACGCCGGGGACAAGGAGCCGGGACACAGGAAGGTGAGTGCTGGCGGCATCCGGCTGCCCTCAGCATCGCAGATGTCCCGGCACGCCCAGAGCTGTCCCAGCCTGGGACGCTGAGCAGGAGGGCTGGTCCGGGGGGCTGGGGCAGGGCCCCGGGCGCTGGGACAGCGTGGCAGCCGCCCTGCCATCAGTCCATCCCTGCTGCCACCAGCCTCTGTGGCCTCGCCAGTGCGTGGTCCCGGCCTTGTCCACCGCCCGCTCTGGCTTCCACCCTGTTGGGATGGGTGGCTGGGATGCGCAGCCCCCGGGATGAGCGCGGGTGCCAGCGGGGGAGCCGGTGGGACCCGCGGGGCCGTGCTGGGGGAGGCTGTGCCCCCCTCCATGGCCCCCCAGGCGCGGGCGGCCCCCCGTCATTTCCTGGGGGCCGCGGCTGCGGGGGCGGCTGTGCAAGGTGCTGCGGTCGGGCTGCAGCTCCGTCACCAGCGCCAGCCGCTTCCTCCGGCAGCAGCGCTCCGGGACGGGAGCCACCGGAGCCCCAGGTGCCGGTGTCACGGCCTCCCGAGAGCCCCCCGCACGGCACGGCCATGTGCCACCCTGCGGCTGAAGGCTGCAGGCTGAAGTCACCAGTGGGGGCCAAAACTGGCTCCTCGTCCCCCGCCAGGTCTCGCACCAGCTGGCGCTTCAGCTCTTGCCAGGCTTTGCTGGGCTGGCATCGGCATCAGCATCCCCGCGGGGAGCAGGGCAGGGCCTGGTGCGGGGTGCTGCCCGTGGCAGGCACACACCCTGCCCTGGCAGCTGCTCCGTGCCGGCGAGCTCCCGCAGGAAATCTGGGTGAAGTCCCCATCCCCGTACCGGGCTGGCCCGTCCAGCCCGGCCAGTCCCAGTGGGCATCCCCTGCCCTTGCCCAGCCACAGCCACTCTCACTTCCCCCTCCCTGCCCTGCTCCGGGAGAGCCCGGCCACCCTGACTCACATCCCACTGCCAGGCTCTCCCTGGCTCCTCCAGCCCCAGGGCAGTGGCTTTCCCAGCTGCAGAGCTGTTTTACCTCAGCAGTGAAGCCCTGGGGGGTTCAGTGCACCTGGATCGGGGGGATTCAGGGCACTGGGGTGGGAGCAGGGCAGAAGCCAGCATCCCCCCTGCACGGATGCAGCTGGAGCTGGCCCTGCCACATAAACCCACAGCGGGTGGGCAGCCGGGTGCCGCACCGAGAGCCAGCCCTCTGCAAGGAAAGGCAAATCCAAGTGCTCAGGGGTGCTCGGAGGGGCCGAGGAGGAGGAGAATAAAGAGGGGACAGCGCAGGGCCGGGCTGTGCAGGGCTGGGAAGGGCCTCGGCTGCCACAGGAGCTGCAGAGCTGCTTGAGAACGGAAATCGCTGGTGGTGGTGGTGGCAGAGCGAGCACCGTGGTGTGTGCTCCGAGGGCCTCAAGAGGGCTGGCGGCGGCAGCCGAGCTCACCTGCCCCAATGTGAGCCCGCTGGTGCTGGCATCCGGGGGTGAGGGACACCTGGGACCATGTGGCTGTGCTGGCACCAAGGGCGCTCCAGGCATGGAGAAACCCTTCCATGTGAGACCTGAGGCCAAGGAGAGGGGGGCAGGCGGGGGGCACAGGAAAGGCTGAAAGGGGCAGGGATGCAGAGGTGCCCCAGGACTGAGATCCAAAACCAGCTTTGACGGCTTAGGTGTGGAGGTGGCACCAAGCCAGCTGGTGATGCTGGGGGTGTGCTCTCTGGGCTATGGGGTGGCACTCACAGGTGGAACATGGAAAACTTTCAGAGCTGGAGCTGACCCTGTGGGTAGCAGCAGGGACACGGCTGCTCTGGTGCTACCAGCCCCTCACTGCCTGCCCACTGGTGCTGAGAGGAGCTGTGGCACTGCAGAGCCGTGTCCCCCCACGTCCTGGCCTACGGCAGTGCCAGGCTCCACACCAGAGCATCCCTGCCCCGGGAATGCTGTGCCAAGCAGCTGCCCAGGCACCGAGAGCTCCACATCCCAGTTCTGGGGAGTTGGTGGCACACGGCAGCCCCTGGAAGAGGGCAGATGGGAAAGGCTGTGCCAGCCAAAAAGCTCTTCCCAGCACTGGCATCACCCTGGGATGGGCAGAGCAGCGCAAAGGGAGGAGAGGAGCTGGGGCAGGGGGTGCAGCAAGAAGCCCTCACACCTTTCCATCTCCCCCCTCACACCTCTGCCCCTGCTCCCAGCTTTCCCTACAGCGTTCCAGCAGCTTCAAGGACTTCGGCAAGTCCAAGGTCAGCTCCCCTGTGTCAAGCGAGGAGTTCAGCCTGGAGAAGAACGTGAGTTCCCAGCAGCCCCGGGGCAGCAGCACCCCTTGACATCCCCTGTTCCCCTGGGAACAGCCCATTTCAGAGCTGGTTTCCCGAAACTCCTGGTCTTACCAGTGGCCCGCATGTCACGGAGCAGCCCCAGGGTGCCAGCACCGGTGGGATTTGGGATCTCACAGCCCTGTGTGACCCTGCTGAGGCTTGCCCAGGGCAGGGGGCTCTGCCTTCACTCTGCATCCCCCTGGCAGATCCCTGAGGATGATGCCAGCAGTGCCAGTCCCGAGGATGCCGTGCGGAGCAGCGGGACGAAGCTGGGCAGGAAGTGGCGGGCGGTCATCTCCCGCACCATGAACCGCAAGATGGGCAGGATGGCCGTGAGAGCACTGGCCGAGGGCAAGGTGAGCGGGGTGTGGGGACACGGACAGGTGAGCAGGGGACAGCTCCCCCCACCTCGGCCTGAGCCCGGTACCCCCAGCAGGGAGAGGCGGAGGAGGAGGGGTCCCCATGCCCCCTGTCCCCAGCCAGCAGCGTGGAAGAGCGGAGCGATGACAAGGTGCCCCTGTCGTACCTGGAGCTGGAGGAGGAGGAGGACGGGTGCTCGGCCCTCGGACGCCAGATGTCCAGCGGTGAGGCCAGCCCCGACGGGACACTGGCCCCGCGTCCCCAGCCGGGCACATCCTGACCCCCTCCTCTCTGCAGGCAGCGNGACGTTCCCAGCGCTGGCGATCCCGGGGAGGGCCGGCAGCTGGAGGAGACCGTCCCGGCTTACACCGGCCCCTTCTGCGGCCGGGCCCGCGTCCACACCGACTTCACCCCCAGCCCCTACGACAAGGACTCCCTGAAGCTGCGGGTGAGCCATGGCCGCTGCAGCCCTGGGGAGGGAGGGAGGGTGGGTGCCTGCCCAAGGTGGGAGTTTTCCCTGGCTGTCCCCAAGCCTGTGCCCACCGCCACGCCATGTCCCTTGGCCTAGAAAGGGGACATCATTGGCATCATCGAGAAGCCGCCTGTGGGCACCTGGACCGGGCTGCTCAACAACAGGGTGGGCTCCTTCAAGTTCATCTACGTGGATGTGATCCCAGAGGAGACAGTCCCTGCCCGCAGGAGCCGGGGCTCCAGCCGGAACAAGCGCCTCAAGCCCAAGACCCTCCATGAGCTGCTGGAGCGCATCAACCTGCAGGTGAGGGACAGGGGCCGTGGGGGACAGCAGCACCCAGCTGTGACCGGGGTGCCAGCACTGGGACCAACCCCTGCCCTTCACTATCCCCCACCTGCGTGGGTCCCTCCACCAAGCACCCCAGGGGCACAGAGGGGACACACGGGGCATTTCTGGGTACTGGGTACACCATGGACCCACACTGCGGCGGGAGCCACAGGCCAGCACTGGGGGTCAGGGGAGGGAGCCAGGGGAGCCACCCGAGCCCTGCTCACCTCTGCCCACGCCCCCCACCCAGGAACACACCCCCACCCTCCTGCTGAATGGGTACCAGACCCTGGAGGACTTCAAGGAGCTGCGGGAGACCCACCTGAACGAACTGCACATCACGGACCCCCAGCACCGCGCCAAGCTGCTGACGGCCGCCGAGCTCCTCCTGGACTACGACAGTAAGAGTCCTGGGGAGGGGTGGCATATCCTCAGTCCTGGGGAGGGGTGGCAGACCCTGAGTCCTGGGGAGGGGTGGCAGATCCCCNGGTGGCAGATCCCCTGAGTCCTGGGGAGGGGTGGCAGACCCCCTGACGGGGCACCCCAGCAGCAGCACTAATGCCACGGCCCCTCTCCCAGCAGCCAGCGAGCCGGAGGACGGTGACACCTCCGAAGCCCTGCCATCGCCCTCGGGGCCCAAAGGGGACATTCCCCGGGACTCTGGCTGCTTCGAGGGATCAGAGACCCTGGATGGCAGCCGGGAGGAGGCCGAGCTGGGGGGCCCCGAGGAGCAGCTGGGGGCTCTGTCCATGGCAGAATCCCCCTAAGCCCGCCAGCACTGCCGCTTCCCGCTCTGGCTCTAACACTGGGGCCGGACTGGAGGGGACGGCTGCTGGTAGGGGACAGGGGAGCCCCAGCGCTGGCACCTCGGGGCCCGGCTCAGCCCCTGCACCAGAGCCAGATGCTGGGTGGGCACGAGGAGCCCCAGGACATTTTGCACTGCCTGGCACCACTGCCAGGGGCTCTGGGCACGCCAGGGCACCGCGCTCCCCGCCAAGACACCCCAGGCATGGGCTGCTTTTCCCAGGTTTGCCAGCAGGCTCAGGAAGGGAGCTGGGGAGGGAAGCTGTGTCTGCAGGCAACTAAAGCCTTCCAGGGACACTGTCACTTCTCAGGGTGGACACACGGAGACCCCCCCTGACCCCCCGTGGGGGACAACAAGATGCAAATAACACAGCTAAGACACGCTGGAAGTGTGAGATGGAGAGGCCTGGAAAGGCACAGGGAAGGGGAAGAGGCAGCTGGCTTGGGGCAGCACAGACACGCAGGGGCTACAGCTCAGCCATTTTCAAACCAATTAAGTTTCCTTCATTGTTTTAAAATTAAAAAAATAATAATAAGAAAAAAATAAAGAACACCCAACCCTCACCCAACCCCTTCCTTCCTTCTGGAGACCCTGACCCATGCAGGCAGGTCCCGGCAGGCAGCACTCCCCACACCGCGTGGAACAGGGAGCAGCAGAGCCAAAAACCACACTTTTTCACACCGAATTGGAGATTTGGTCAGTAGCGTGTTGGGGCGGCTCCCACGGGGTGGGGCGCAGGACCCCTGTCCCGGGGGGTGGAACGGGATGGGGCTGGGCTGGCTGCGGGGCCACGGCGGGGAGGTCGGGGCTCCTTCCCTGGCACATTCCAGCTGGGAGCAGCTCACCCGGGAGAGCTTTAACTCCACACCCCTCGCTGCCAGCCACGGCCCAGGGCCAGGGCAAGGAGCGAGGCGGGAGGCACAGGGAGGCTCCCGAGGGAGCAGGATCCCGGCTGCGCCCGCTCCTCCCCGCTGCTGAGAGCAGGGCGGCACGAGAGGCCGGGCAGGGAGCAGCAGCAATGCCCACTGCCAGGCAGGAGCATCACGGACACACAGACGGCACCGGCCAGGCCGGACACCCTCCCCCTGCCCCCGGCCACCGCACACCTGCGGGGAGGAACGGGAGCGCCCAGCGCTTGTGTGGAGCTGCCGGGGCTCGGAACGGCCTCTCCTCTCCCGGCGGCCGCTGCCGGGACCCCGCAGGTGTGAGGGTCCTGCCGGTGCAGGATGGGGGCTGTGGAGTGGGGGCAGCCCTGCCATGGCACAGAGCTCTGCCGCCCTCCCCCAGCCTCTCCTCCTCCGCTGAGGACACACAAGTGACCGCCACCACACAGCCCAGCCGCGGGCAGCTGGCACAATCCTGGGAAGATCCAAGGCTGCCAAAGCCAGTCTAGGGAGGCTGAGAACTGCAGAGCAAGGCAAGGGGGGGACACGGGGACGCAATGACACAACACAGAATCGGGGCTGAGGTTCTGCAGAGCGGCCGTGCCACGGCCGGGGAGGGCTCAGTGCGGACACCCGGCAGCAAACGCAGCCCCAGCACCAGCCAGGAGCCAGCGGCACAGGCAGACCCTTCCCTGCAGCCCAGACCACCCTGGCACAACTGCTCTGCGGCCAGGGAGGGGCGGGGGCTGCCCTCTCCCTCCTGGAGCCCCAGGGTGGGGTGAGCCCAGGGCAGGATGGGAGGGAGGGTCCCCGCACAGCTGCCGCCTTGCTACACCACATGAAAAGGAGCACAGGAAGAAAGCTACTTAAAAACGCTGCCAGCAGAACTCCTTCCCGCTTGTTTGGGTCCTTCGGGCACAAAAACGTCTCCTGACAAGCCTTGCCACGCCAACCACAAAACAACGCGACGGACTGGAGGAAGGAGGGAGGAGGGGAGAGGACGCTGCTGCCACGATCGCTCTCCCCTTTCCGAGGGGACTCCTCAGCAGGAGGGGGCAGGCCGGCCCGATCGGCCTCGCCTGCCCAGAGCCGGCCCGGCGGAGGGACAGCCCCAGCCCTGCGCCGGGATGGAGCGCCCAGGACAGCCCGCAGAGCCAGAGGCCCGGCCCCAGGCAGGCCCGCCTCGGTGGTGGCAGTGCCCCGTGGTGACCGGGCCGTGCCACCCACGCTCGCTGTCCCGTGGCACCGTGCAGGGCCGGCGCCGCCCGCACCGCGGTGAGTAATGACTAAAGCAAAATGGCCATGGGGAATCGGGTGCCTGCCATCCAGCCCTTCTCCTCTCCTCCACCACTTCCAGCTTTGATTAGACAAAACAAGAAAGTTCTCCCTTCCAAGCAGACGCTAGTGCTCCGCTCGCCCAGCGTCCGGGGAGGGCACCGGGAGCTCCCCAGGCGTTCGCTGCTTCTCCTCTGGCATCTCGGCGTCGCTCACGGACGGCGCAGGGACCTGGGGACAGAGGACAGAGTGACTTGCAGGAACAGCCCCGCGCAGAGCCCGAGCGCACAGCCCCCAGCGCTCCGCTGCTGCCTCCAGCTCCACCGGCAGCAGTCTCAGCTGGGCTTGGGGAAAGGAGAAAGCAGAAACCAGGGGCCACCCAACAGGCAGAACAGCAGCTTCAGGAAGAGCTGGAGCACTGGACTGCTCCAGCAGAAGTGGACTGTGTCCACCAGAGAAGCAGCAGCTCATGCCCAAGCAGGAGCAGGCTGAGCCATTTCCCACCACGTTCACGGAATAATTTAGGTGGGAAGGGCACTCTGGAGGTCTCCTGTCAAACCATGTCCTTAAAGCAGAACTAATTTCAAACACAGAGCAGGCTGCTCAGGGCCACGACAGCTTTCTCCAAGGATAAAGATCCCAGGGACAGCCTGCAGCTCACACGCAGCACCAGAACAAGATGCCTGCAACCTCCCAGCCCTCCCCAGCCCCGTCGAGCTCCGTGGGCAACAGCTCTGGAGTGCTCTCATGGCAGGACTGATCTCCAAAACCCCAGCCAGCTGTGATCTCCTTTGAGGAAATCCAAGGAAACCAAGACACGCTGGTTTCCAGGGTCAGAGCAAACAAGCTTTTCAGCACCAGCCTCTCAGCACGGCCCCACCGTGTCATTTTGTCCTTCCCAAGTCACACTCTCAGCTTTCTCTCGCTGTCCCAGAGGCCCCCCCCGCTCCCAAGGGGATCACTCACAGCACTGGGGGGAGGAATGCTGCCGTCCTGCTTCTTCATGCCACCCTCCTGGGCCTGCCCAAGGCCCTGCATGGCCGGGGGCTCCTGCGTGCCGGGCCCCCGCAGGCACGACCCCTCCTGAGCTGTGCTCTCCTCCTGCTGCAGGATGCCCCTTCTGTCCAGGACACTGCAAGGACACAGCCACGCCATCAGAGACCCGTGTCTCCCCAAACCCCACCTCTCTTCCCACCAGAAGTGCTGGTGGAAGACAAAGGTCAAGGCCGCCCCTCAAGAGCTCACCTGGGGGGCAGGGGCCCACAGAGCACCTCGCAGCAGTTCTTCACTATGTTGCCGTGGCTGTAGGGATTCTGCACGCGGTTCTTCCCAGTCCAGGACCCCTTAATCTGAAACAGTCGGGCACAAGCTCAGGTTTACTCCAGGGACACCCTGCCCCAGCCCCCAGATCCCTGTGTCGTGCACAGCCTTGACACCCCGAGAAACGGCGACAGCTCAGAGGAAGAGGAAGGCTCTACTCACGTCTTCGTTGGTTGTCTGATTCAGTGCCACCAGGAAGGTGTGGAACCCAGTTAACCCCACCACCGACCACAGCGTAAAGAAACAGATGAGCACCTCCAGTACAGTGAGAACAGTTAAGGACTGGGAACAGACTGAGAGCAGGCCCAGCCCACCTGTTACTGCCCCCAGAAACACCAACTTCTCTTCCTCTCCTAGCCACTGTTTTCTGTTCTGTTCTCCTCCCAAAACCCACGAAACTGCTCCTCACATTGGTAAAATGCTTTGAAAGACTCAGAGTGGCCTAGGCAGCCACTCTTCAGTGCAGCTCCCACTAACCCCCAGCTTTGGAGAAGCCTAGCCCTCAGGACCATGGAAGGATATGTCCCTGGGGTTTCCTTCAACGTGTTCAGAAACCCAATCTTCAGAGATTCTGCGATACAAAAAGAGAGAGATTTTTTAATCTGGAACATCCCACTGTGTCCAGTTCCCTTTCCCACTCCATCACTCTGGTTTCACACCACCATCTGTAGCCCCACTCCCTGCCTGCCTCCCAGCCATCCAGCTTTCCAGGCAGACTCACTCAGTGCTACGTAGACGATGTTGAAGGTGAAGATGTAGATGGTGAGGAGGGAGAGCGAGAGGATGAAGAGGTAGAAGTAGCGGTAGTTCCTCTTCCCCACGCAGTTGCCCACCCAGGGACAGTGATGGTCAAAGCGCTCTGGGGAAGCCAAGATGAAGATTAGCACTGCCCTGGCATGGCCCTGCCCACCTCTAGATCCTTGCTCCTGTGTTTCCACCTCGAAAATCCCCTAGGCTGACACAAACTGCCAAGTCCAACCCTCTGCTCACTCTGGACCCCATATCCTGGCCTCCTTTCAGGAGGTCAAAAAGTCCAAAATCATTTTATAATGAGTCATTTTGCACATTGAGAGTTTGAGCTTGACCCCTCATGTGTCTTCTCTCCCTGGGGTCCAACAGCCACAGCACACAGGTTAGACGAAGGCCTGGGGGTCCCCAAGTTCTTACCCTGGAATAATCAGGAGGGTTCAAGGAACTGCATAAACACACAGAGGCTGGGAATCTGAAGAGGAGGAAAGGGGTGCAAAAGGATCGGATTTCTGCCTGGAGCAGCGATGCTGAACATGAGCCAATTACATACACAGAGAGAGGACAACAACCAGGGCACCCCAGGGAATGGCACAATCTCTGTGCTGGTGAAGGAGCTGCTGTCACCTGAGACACTACTCTCCACTGGAACCCTCCAGTCCTGCAAGGCCAGAGCCCGGTGGAACTCAAAATCGGGCGGCACATGTACACAGAGCAGCTGGGCTCGGTTATGGCCGAAGTCCTGGCGAAGAGGAACCACCTGGCTCCAGGTTCTGAGCAAACCTCAAGTTCCTTGAGTACAAGATGAGGCAGCCTGGACACTCCAGCAGTCCAGAGGTGCCCAGCACGAGCGTGGGCGCGGGTCCGTCCCTCCCCGAGGCTCTGTGCCCAGGCCCCAGCCCCACTCACCCACGCAGTTGTCGCAGATGCTGCAGTGCGAGGCGCGGGGCGGCCGGAAGATCTTGCAGGTGTAGCAGTACTTGAGCTTCACGATCTGGTTGTTGATCTGGAAGTTCTTGATACGTGGGGGCGGGCGCTGGCCCTGCGGCACGGTCCCGTTGGTGGCCTCTGCCAGAGAGAGCCGGGCACAGATCGGACCTGCTGCTACAACACGGGCCTCACACGACAACTCACTGCCCTGCCTTTCCCACAGCGGGATCGGAGCCTGCTGGCTCTGGAGCCGGAGGCTGCAGCTCTGCTCGCGCGGGCCAGAGCCAAGCTGGCAGCTTGGAGGCAGGAAAAGGGATGCCAGAGCTTCCATGGGCATGTTGAGAGTGAGCTGGGTGTTACCGCCCGCATCCACCAAACCTCCTCTCTCCCTGAAGGATCAAGGGGACCACTCCAGGCTTTCTGCACCCCTTCTCAAAAGCAAACTGAGTTTGTGTGTACACGGCTACGAGAGAGAAAGCAGCGGGTGAAACGGCTCCCAGGGAGGGAAGCAGGTACACCCTGCCAACTTTTTGAGACTCGGCCAAGTGCAGTGAGCCAGCAGATTGGGGCAATCCTCACTTTTGGAGGTCCAGCCAGGAAGATAAGCTCTGCAGGGACAGTAACCTAGAAACATGCCATAAATAGAGAGGCTTTTCCAGCGCTCACCAGCTTGGCCGCTCCACACTCACCGATCTCCATCTCAATGAAGGCTGCCTCGTCGGGCAGGGCCCTCGGGATCACGCCGGGGTCGCTGAAGCTGGTCCGCAGCAGCGTGGCCATGGCGAACAGGAAGAGAACTGCTGCAAACACGGGGATGGCCGGGGACAGCTGGACGGCCAGGTACCGGCACCTGCGACACGGGGCGGGGGGCGATGAGTCAGAGTCTGCCGGCGCTGGGCCGAGAGCCTGGCACGGCACCAGAGCCCGGGCACTGCTCAGGTCTGGAGCAGAGAAGCTGTTCAGTACTTCCTTCTGATCCCACCACCACAGGGGAACACTCCCGGGGTAGCTCCAACAACCAGGCACCATCACAGCATCTCCGTGTGTTCCACCAGCCAGGCACAGATACTCCCCAGCATTTGCTCTGTTTTCAGCTCCCGTTTTAAGCGATGCCAGAAACACAACCAGGCAGCTGGAGAGACCTTCTCCATAACATTCCTGCTGCCAAGGGATGGGCCAGACCACTGGGAGAAGCACCCAAGGACTGATCGGGGACCCCACCCTGCCAGAAGGCATGGAAGCCCGTGGGGATGGTGGGAATCTCTGGCTGGCCCCTAAAGGGCAGCAACTTCCAGCACCACAGAAATTATTTGGGATTAAGTGCATCCTGTGCTTCTCAGGAATGGATTCCTGTGGAAGCACAACATGCTCATGCAACAAGACATCTGCCCTCCTTTGGCTTTTCTGAGACAACGGACTGGAACGCTCCAAATAAAGCAGAAAGGCTCCTGCTTCAAGACTCCCCCAGCTCAAAAGGGAACAAGGTTTGTTTGCTCTATAAATGCAGCAAGGCCCAACGAGGAGTTTATGGTGCTGATGCTGCTGATGGAGGAGATGCAAAGGGAGCAGGGGACTCCTCTCACCATGGCCGTGCTGCTCCTGGACACCCCCAGCCATGTCCCCTTGGGTGCCACAGCACAGGCCGTGTGGGAGGCCTGGGCAGAAGTCATGTTTTAGAGACATACTGAGCTGAAAAAACCCACATTTTACCCCAATTCCTTCAGAAAACCCCACTGATGTTGGGGTGAAGTTCCTATGGAGCTTTGCTACGGTTTAAGGGAAACCCCACCTACACCCCACCACGTGTGCCATGTCCCGCCTCTCCTCGCACACAGCCCTTCCCCAGCCTCCTGATGCAGCTGGGTACCCAGGCTTTCAGGCACCTGGCTTTCTAGGATCCACCCTTTATCCCTTCCAGTGAGGGGTGGATCCAACCCAGACTCCTGCTGTTCCACAGTTCCTCTCCACGGGAGCATCAGGCTACTGCGGTGAGGGGCCGGGGATTATCCTCCCTGGGGGGCTGCCATCCCAAGCAAGGCCATTCCCGTGACCTCCACAGCACTAATTAATTCTGGACAGCATTCCCACCACAGACCCCCCAAACTCACTGCAGTTTCCAGCTCGAGCTGGCAGCACTGGGCTCTGCAGGCCCACTGCAGGAACACGTCCCGGGCCATTGCCTGACCCCAGCGGCCGTCCCCCACGTGGGACAAGGACAGAAGGGCTGCACACTGGAGCTACAGCACGCTTCAGTCACAGCTGCAACACCAGGAGCCCACAGCAACACACAGGGCTGGCCCCTAAACCAACATCCTTCATTTCAGACCCTGCACATGCTGCAGTTCCCCAAAATAACGTCCCTGTGCCCAGCCCTGCCCACAGACGAAGGACCAGAGGGCCGAGCTTATCGTCTTCAGGCAGCCCAAGATAACTTTGCATTCCCTTTGCAAGGGCAAAGTCCAGGGACAGCTGCGAGTCAGTCAGCAAGTAAACAAAAACCCTGGAGCTCATGTGGAGTAGAAATATGGGGTTAGGAACATGGATTTAGGTGCAGGTCAGCCTCTTTTCCCAGGCAGTCAGTGATGGGACAAGAGGACAGAGCCTCATGCTGTGCCAGGGGAGGTCCAGGTTGGACATCAGGAGAAATTTTTCCATGGAAAGGGCTGTCAGGCATTGGAAGGGGCTTCCCAGGGAGGTGGTGGAGTCCCATCCCTGGAGGTGTCCAAGGAACAACTTGACGTGGCACTCAGTGCTCTGGGCTGGTTGACAAGGTGGTGACCAGTCACAGGTTGGACTTGATGGTCTTGGGGGTCTTTTCCACCCTAAATGATTCTGTGATTCTGTGATTATTCCTTGAAAAGCTGGACACTGTCTGCCCCAAAGGGCTGCAGCCTGACCCTTGTCCAGCTGATACGACAGCTTTTGGAACCGCTGTGGCAACATGAACATATTGTGGGTTTAAATATGGATCCATGAGCGGTGTTAAAGCTGAGCCACGGCCCTCCTGCTTCCACACAGGCTTGGCTTCGCTTCCCTTAGCTGGGCTGGCTTCTGTGGCCCCTGGCGGGTGAGGGCAGAGGTTGGAGCCAGAGGAGCTCCCACCACGGTGACCCTGCATCCCAAGGCCCAGCAGAGAGCCCAGCAGGTGCCTCCCACCCTCCGCTGTGCTGAGGGGCCTCGCTCTTCGGGAGGCGACTCAGGGAACACGTCCATGGCACGGAAAGCAGCCACACGAGGTCCTGACTTGGTGCTCAGGTACTCACTAGCACTGGGGTATCTTCAGCCCACGCCTTATCCCTAAGATGATTTCACTGCTCAGGAACAGACATTTAAAGATCTTTTGTTTGGGAGAGCTCAGAGCCAACAGAGATGCTCTGTTGGCATGTGAGGATGCTGTTCCCCCACTCCCAGCACCATATCTGTGCTCTGGAGCGTTTTGTCACCAAAAAGCAGACAATAACAGCACTATCACAAATCATCATCACAGCGGGGCGGGCTGGGGGCAGGAAGGCTGAACAAAGAGGTCATTGGAATGGGGAGCAGGGGGAGAAACAGCTGGGAGGTGCCATGAGCTATGGTGCTTGGCTGGTTATTTTGCACCCGCTTGGGAAGGTCTGTTGTAATCTGCACATTGAGCAAAGCTCTGGAGGAAGGGGAAAGCCACCATGCCAGCCCTGGTGACAGGGACAGCAGCCACAGCCACAGGGCAGCACATCTCCCAGGCAGGCCCCACCAGGGCTCGGCACAAGCTCTGCAGCATCACTCTCATCTCACCTGCAAATCACCTGTTCACCTTTGCTCAACTACAGCACGACCACACCGTGTGCCTGGCCCGAGTGCCAGCAGAGCTGTATCCTTCCAAATGCCTGACCCTCACCAGGCACTTCAGCCTGGCTGTGCTGGCTGTTCACACCAGGGATGGTGTCTAGCAGCTCCTGTGTTTGCTGGAAGTGTGGAAGCAGCTGCTCCAAAGCCCAGCCACACCACAACACTGCCCAGGCCCTTCCCAGCAGCACGGGCAGGGCTGGAGCTCTCCACGGAACCTCTCCCCATTTGCCAGCAGTGACACATCAACTGTCAGCACACGCCATGTGCTCCTGGCCCAGCTGAGGCAGGACACACACGCGTTATGTTGATGTCATTGCTCTTTTCCCGGCTAAAGTCTCAGATCTCCGCACAGGCAAATCACCCCCAGATCCACCCGGGAATGGGGGTGCCACAGAGGATGCAGCGGCTGCAGGGAGCACGAAATCCTCTCCTGGGAAGGAACCCACATATGAAAAAAAGGTCAATCCAAACCCTGTGAGTGGCCACTTCCTGCAGAAACAGGAGCAAAACAAGCTGAACTCTGGACACCAAAAAATTCAATTCTACCGAGAGAAATTACAATGATTCAAAAGCACCAATCAACTCAAGTGTAAGCTTTGACCATGCTTGACACAGATCTAACCAGAGGCAGCGCCAGCTCAGAGGCCCCTCTGTCAGTCTTGGGTCTCTGGGGTTTGGAAATCAAAACTACAAAATAAAGTCACACGGGGCAGCGTAGATGTTTTCAACTCATCAGAAAACAAAGACATTTTCATCTCTACAAAGCTAAGAAAGCAGGAGAAACAAAGTGACAAACATGCCTGGGCATTGGAAAATCCAAGAGCAGCCCCCTCCCGTGAGGAGCCAGTGTCGCTGGAGCTATCATGCCTCTAACATTTACAGACAGCAAGTTTTGTGCTGAAAAGCCAGAGACAAAAGAAATCCCATTCCCTTCAGCTGAGCGTGGAACTCGCTTCAGGAGAGACAGGAACTGCAAAGGGAACTCCCAGACACTGCATCCCATTATCCCAGTTCCTAAAGGGATTTCACAAGTGCTTTATCTGGTCTTCTCTTCGTGCTGGAACACCTCAAGCAAACAGCAGCTAAGTGCCCAACCACAGGGCTGACATACCATTAGGAGACTGAAATAACGCCAAGAGGCTGTGAAACTGTGTTTTATGGGACATGTTATGGAGCAGACCCCGTGAAACCCAGGTCTCGGAGTCTGCCGGGACCAGCCCCAGGCAGTGGGAGCTGCTCCCTGCCGAGCAGTGAGAGAGGTGCCCTTGGGCAGAGGACTCCGGTCGCTGCAGAGCCCTTCCCGGGAGCCAGCACGGCTCCGTGTCCCTCTGCCTTATCTAGGAGGGAGGAGTCGGATCTCAGGTACAGCACCGAGTTCTGCCAGCCTCTGGGTCCTGTTTGCTCCCGGATGGAGAGATTTCCCCGCTCCCAGACCACAGCGCTGCGGTTTGGGGGATCAGCACACCGGAATTCCAGCCGCGGGGCCGAGGCGGCTCAGCCCGCTGGCCTGGGGACACCGCGGACAGCACCGGAGAAACTCGGAGGCAAAACCCAGCAGCAGCAGCAGCCCCGCGAGTGCGGCCACCGCTCCGGGGATGGGAGGGGACGGCGGTGGCTTCTCCCCTGACGTGGGTGACAGCCTCAGCTGCAAGCGGGGCCAGCGCAGCCCAGGGCGAGCAGCCAGGCGGATCCCGGCTCCCGCAGCCCCGGGCCGCGCTCAGACACGGGGTGACTGCGCAAGTGATTCAGCTGAACGGAGCCGGCAGCACGGCACGGGCGGCCCGCAGCGAGCGGGCACCGGGAAAGGCTCCTCCGCCCACCGCCGGCTGCCGCTCCCAACCCAGATGAGAACTTTAAGGGGGAAACCAGGAATTTCCGTGCGAACACTAAAGAATCTGCCAAACGCTGAGAACAAATGGACAACACAGGGAAAGATCAAGGCTGAGATCCTCACCCAAAGCTCCCTACACATGCAGGGCAGGCAGGGCTCCTGAGCAGCCAAGCTGCTTATCTCAGCCTGATCAGTGAAACAGAGACCTTGGGGAGCGTTTCCAGCTGGGAAGGCAACATTTCAGCCCTATTCCAAATTCAAAAATCCCCAAAGAAGTTCAAAACAACCCCCTCTCTTCCAATAAAAATAACACTGAGGTGTTCTGCACTGAAAGAATCAAATGGCTATTTGGATTTTCCCATACTCTTCCTTATCTCCCTCAGATGATTTAACTAAAATTCAGAGGTGATCCTGCTCCCAGCAGCATTTCCCCCGCAGAGCCCACCCTCCAGCTCTAGGCACGGCCTGGATGTCTTGGTGCAAGCGACCCCTCCACAGGCCTCTGCCTGCCAGAGCATGGAAAGGGGCTTCTCAAGGAATTTCCAGTCACGCTCCTGACTAACCACAGCCTACGTCTGGAAAACAGCCTTGGCTCACTCTGCCCAGCGCAACCACGGCAGCGTGGGATGTGGTTCACTCTCCTGCTACGGACAGGATCCACAGGGAGCCAGAGCAATTATCCCTCAAATCAGTGTTTCTGGTGCAGCAATAAGCGTTTCTGGAGCGGCAACACTTATTAGTTCTTCCTGTAAGGCAGGAAGGCTCAGCCCCATTTTTCGGATGGAAAAAACTCCAAACATCAAACCAAGAGCGGTGTCACTTGGTACCTCAGAATCCAGACTGAGCCAGGGATAATTTGGGCGGGGAAGCAGGGAGAGATACGCTAGGCCAGGGAATGTGGAAAGAAGTTCCCTGGCTTAGGAAAGATGCTGAGGAGGACAGCATCTGGGCCGAGGGCTTTCTGGACCTGCAGGAATAGCCAGGGCTTAGCCAGCGAGCAGGTCCTTCCACTCGTTCTTCCTGGCTTAGCCTTTGTGTTACCCAACCCTGTTTCAGCCCTTCTCCCACCCCAGAACACAAACATGCCCATGGAGACCAAGCAAGGGAAGTTTTGCAGTTGTTTAGCAGATCCAAGCTCATCCTCTAACCAGGCAACAGGGGTGTCCTGCTCCCTCCCACAGCATCGGCCCCGACAAACATAGGCTTTTCCCTTTTTGCTTGTTTTTTGATTTTAGGATTAGTCTAAGGCCAGCCTGACTCCCCAGGCCAGCTCCCAGGGAGAGCTGAGGGGAGGGGGCAGATCCCTCTTTTTCAGCAGGATCGAAGGTTTTGGCTGAAGGTCTTTAGGCTGCCGAGGTGATGTAAGGGGTGGTCGGATCCTTCCCAAACACCGGGATGGCTCTGGCTGCGGGGGCTCTGCTGTAGTGCAGCCTGGGGGCTGGGGTAGGTTGGACTGGCAGGACCTCCAGGCTCACTCCTTATTAATCCTCCAGCTGGGGTCACCTCCCTGGCGGGGAGCAGCAGTGCCCTTGCACCCCGGCTATCCCGGAGCCAGGAACGCTCGGGACAAGGGACTGCCAAGTCCCAGACAGAAGGTGACCCACGGGGAAGCAGGGCCAGCGTCACAAGCTCCAGCAGGGCCCACTCTCCCCAAAACCTCCAGGCTCAGTCTGCTGAGGGTGAGGAAGCAGATCTGGACACGGAGAACCATCCTCTGCCAGGCTGCACCGTGCCAGGCTCCCCTCCCTCTCCCGAGGGCCCCGGGCACACGGGCCCACCCCCGTCCCCGTCCCGCGGGGTCCCCGGGGAACTCACTCGAAGGCGAAGAAGAGGGCGCAGGTGCCGAGGATGAGGAAGAGTGTCAGGTAGAAGATGCCCTTCTGCCGGGCCATCATGATGCGGCCGTCGCAGCAGAAGGTGTTCCTGCCCGGCAGCTTCTCCCATTTCCGAACCACCTTCTTCCTCGCCACCATCACCGACATGGCGGGGCCGTCACTGGGGCGGCAGCGGCCGCCGCACGCTCGGGCGCTGCTGCTGCTGCTGCTGTTCCTCCGCCGCCCGCGCGCCCGGCATCATCGGGGCCCCGCGGGGCTGCGCTGCGCTGGGCTGGGCCGGCGGCTGCGGGAGAGGGAACGGGGAGAGTGCTCGGTCAGCACCGGGGCGGCGGCGGCACCGGCGCGGGGGGCGGCGGCCGCCGTCGCCATGGAAACCCCGCGCCCGGGAGGGGCGTTGCCGTGGGAATCCACCCGGGAGGGGGCGCGGGGCGCGGCCAGGAAGACCCTCGGCTGGGCGGGA
>VWZW01004785.1:1862-20393 GCA_013397115.1 Edolisoma coerulescens | reverse complement strand
CTCCTCCCCTCCGTACCCATGGCCTGGCTCCCTGTTATCCATGGCCTGGCTCCCTGTTATCCATGTCTTGGATCCCTCATTATCCATAGCCTGGCTCCCTCATTATCCATGGCCTGGCTCCGTTATCCATGGCCTGAATCCCTCGTTACCCGTGGCCTGGCTCGCTGTTACCCACGTCATTTCCATGGAGCCCAGATTGCTCCCTTCTGAGCAGTGTGTGCCTGGATAGGGAATGATGACGGACACAGTCACGCTCAGGAGTGGCTCATTCCAAGGCCAGTGGAATTCCCTCCGAAAGGCATTTTCTGGAGCACGCTGCAGCTCAAGCAGAGCTTCTCTCNTCATTTCCATGGAGCCCAGATTGCTCCCTTCTGAGCAGTGTGTGCCTGGATAGGGAATGATGACGGACACAGTCACGCTCAGGAGTGGCTCATTCCAAGGCCAGTGGAATTCCCTCCGAAAGGCATTTTCTGGAGCACGCTGCAGCTCAAGCAGAGCTCTCTGGCCCCAGTAAATCCCACTGGGACTCACCCCTGGAAGTGTCGCTGTCAGTGCTTCCTCAGCCTCATCCCGGGATTTCGGCTCCATCCTGGCTCAGACTCCAACCCCCCTGCTCCCGCAGGATGTGGATGACCCCCTCCTGGAGATGAAGACCCCTGTGCTCTTCGTCATCGGGCAGAACTCCCTGCAGTGCAACATCGAAGCCATGGAGGATTTCCGGGAGAAGATCCGGGCGGATAACAGCATGGTGGTGGTGGGAGGGGCGGATGACAACCTCAGGTGAGGCTCTGCCAGGTGGATTCTCTCTTCCCGGGAATTCTGGGCAGCATCTGAGCGTGCTGGGGACATCAACCCCAAATTTGGTGCTGGGATTAGGTGGGAACTGCATGGAAATACTCTGAACTTGTCTGTGTTGGGAATAACTGTAGGAAAAACCTGTGTGGGAATGGGCCTGACCTAAGGCTGGGCCTGATTTAGGCCTGGGCCTGATTTAGAGCTGGACCCAGCAGCACTGAGGAGGTTTTGGAGCATCACATGAGGAGGTTTTGGAGCATCACAGGAGTCAGGAATCTCCAGTAGTGAAAATCTGTAAAGGAGAGGAAAGGAAAGAAACATAAAACTCCAACACTGGGTGTGAAGACAGAGCTCTGAAATGTCAGACTGGCTTTGCAAAATGCTTTGGGGAGTCCCAAAAAAGGATCTTTTTCCTTGACAGGTGGAGAATGATGGGAGTGTGCCTGTGGAAAAGTGGTGATTTCCACCCGTTCTGGTTCTTTTTTTCCTTAGGATAAGCAAAGCCAAAAAGAAGTCCGAAGGCCTGACCCAGAGCATGGTGGACAGGTGCATCCAGGTAACCACAGGAATGTCCCCTTTGCACCTCAGAAGGGAAAGGATCTGTGCTGGAACGTCTCGGTGCCCACAGGTCACAGCTGGGATTGGTGGGATCGAAGGGAATCTTCTCCCGAGGGGGATTTGGAAGGAGGAGAGATGTGGGATTCCTGGGGGTGCACCTTCACCAAGGAGCAGTTTCCTGAGTGTCCTGACACGTCTGCCTGGGGAGACGGCAGCATTTTGGGGGAAACCACTGTGGTTTTTTCCCACGTGTCCAAAGTCAGTGATTTGTGAGCTTCCCTGGGAAATCCGGGTTCTGTCTGGGAGGCTTCAGGGATTTTCTGCGGAATATCCAACCCACAGAGCCTTATCCATGAATCTCTCTGGGAACGCTTCATTTCTTTGCTTCAGGCTGTGGAGATGCATTGTTCAGAGACCTGCCCAGCACTGAGTCCCACTGTTTCTCCCAAAATTCCCAGGATGAGATCGCGGACTTCCTGACGGGAGTGCTGACCCGAGCCGAGAGCCACTCGGGCTCCGAGCCCCGCGACCTGGACGCTGAGAAGAAGAAGAAGCCGCGAGACTCCAGCAGGAGGGACCTGTCCTTTGAGCTGCCCGAGAGGAGCAGCAGACCCGCCTCCCCTGCAGCCAAAGTGCCCGCCTCGCCCTCGAGCTCCGAGGTGGGAGCTCTTCCCGGGGTAATTCCGGCTGGGGTTGTGTAAAGAGAGGTTTTTGTTCCACTGGAATCTCTGGGGAGAGCTGGGTGAGGGTTGGGAGAGGGAGGGGAGAGGATACCGAGGGGGATGTGGCCTCAGGGTGGGTTGAGATGAGAGATTAGGAAAAATTATTCCATGGGAAGGGTTGTAAGGCTTTGGAACAGGCTGGTGGAATCACCATCCCGGGGAGTGTTCAGAACACCGGTGGATGTGGCACTTGGGGACAGGGGTGACCGTGCTGTCAGCAATGGGACTTGATGATCTTGAAGGCCTTTTCCAGCCTTAAAAATCCCAGGATTCTCATGGTGAGGGAGATGAACCTTCAGCCACAGGGCTCAGGGCCGGGGCTGCCTTGGGCGCACGTGAGGCTGAGCTGTCCCTCTCTCCCAGCAGGACCTGTCCAGCGTGTCCAGCAGCCCCACGTCCAGCCCCAAGACCAAGGTGGCCGCCCTGTCCCTGCCCAAGCCCAGCCAGCTGGGCCCCACGCAGCTGCTGAAGAGGCAGGTGCCGAGGCCAGATGCTGTCCTGACCCACAAGCAGGCACAAGGTAATTCCCTGCAGCTTTCCCACCGTGCCAGCCGCCAGAATTTTGCTCTTTCTCTGGCTGGACCTGTGTAGGTTTTGATCTTTTGATCTTCTGTGTTGAATTCCAAGCTCCCTGTGGCAGCTTTCTCTGCAGCTCAGCCCCTGTCACGGCCCTGGAGGGTTGGAATTAGGCTGGAAATGGTGTTTCTGCAGCTTGTGGAGCCTTCCTGCTGCTGGAAGTGGGAAGGATTTTCTGTCTGCCTGACCAAACCCCACTGTAGCCATGCTCTGATCCTTTTGGGAGACCCTGCTCTGGTGTCTCCTTGCAGGCTGCCTGGGGAGACACTGATGGTGCTCAGGAGATGGTTGAGGCTGTTGGATTGAGGTGGAAACTGCGGGATTTGGGGGATTTCAGAACCGTCTTGTAGCAAGTGGCCTGTGGAAAACCTGCTGTGGATAAGTAACCAGCTGGAGCTGTGGGATCTTGTGTCCTGTTAGAGGCTGGTTAAAAACCTTCAGGCTGGTGGTGAATGCTGTGAGTGCAGGGAATGCTTTTGTGGCTGAGGATCCCTTCTGGCAAATTCCAGCAGCACTCGGGGGATGCTTCTCCATCCTCCCTTCTCTCCTTGCTGTGCTCAGGACAGAGCTGGACAGGCTGATGGGTGTCACCTGTCACCTGTGACCCTCCACATCCATCCTGGCGTGGGGATGGACTCCAGGGGGAAGCTGGAGCTTGGATCTGCCTCAATTCCCAGACCAGGGACTGAAGGATTGTGTTCTGTGCTGCTGTAGCTGAGGGAGGCAGGAGGAGGCTCCGTGGCGGAGCTGTGTCCTGGTGCCGGGTTTTGTCGGGAATGCTGCGGTGATTCCTGGCCGGAGCTGCTCAGGGAAGTGCTGGCTCACATCTACAGCTGCTCTCAGCCCCTTGGTGCAGCTCAGCAGAGCTCAGCCCTGCTCTCCTCCCCGGGGCACCTTTCCTGGTGGCTGGAGAGGGCTCTGTGTTGGGAACGGGCTGTCCCTTGCCGGGCTGTGCCCCTTGCCGTGTCGGAGCAGATGAGCTTGCCGCGTCTCCGTTGTTTCCCGTGGCTGGATCGGTCATGTCCGGAGCTCTGCCTGCTCCCAGGTGTCCATCTGGGGGTCACAGCGGTGTCCCCAGAGCCCTGTCCCCTGCAGAGCCGGGCTGTGATACTGTAATTCTCTCTGATTCATTTCAGCTCAGTTCGCTGCTTTTCTGAAACAAAACATGCTGGTGAGGAAAGCTCTTCCTCCTGGCACCTCTTCATGTCTCTTTGGTGAGTATCTCCTCACTTCTCGCTGTCTCTTTCCCTGTCTCCCTCCTTCTCTCTGTCTCTGCTGCCTTCTTCCATCATCCTCCTCTGCCCTCGCCCTGGTTTGGGGCTGTGGCCCGACGTGTCCCCTGTCCCCTGCTGGGTGCTTTCTCTTTGCTGTGTTTGGAGCTAAAGCCGAGGGCCCACCCAGACTTTTCCTGAGCTCTTCCCTGCTCCCAGTGGATGAATGCTGGAGTCCGGTTGGCTCTGATGGACCAAAGCTCGGTGGACATGAGTTTAACCCTTTCCTGTGCTGGGGGTGAGCAGGGGATGTGGACACCCGTGTGCCAGACCTGGGGTGCTGGTGGAGCATCCCCGACACATGGGACAGGGACGGGGGACAGCCAGGGGTGGGCACACAGCAGCACTGCTTGGCCTGAGGGATTAGGGAAGAATGGAGAGGTCAGGGACAGGGGGATGGCTTTGGGAAGGCTGTGATGGATCAGGGACAGGGGGATGGCTTTGGGAAGGCACCGATGGATCAGGGACAGGGGGATGGCTTTGGGAAGGCTGTGATGGATCAGGGACAGGGGGGATGGCTTTGGGAAGGCTGTGATGGATCAGGGACAGGGATGGCTTTGGGAAGGCTGTGATGGATCAGGGACAGGGGGATGGCTTTGGGAAGGCTGTGATGGATCAGGGACAGGGGGGATGGCTTTGGGAAGGCTGTGATGGATCAGGGACAGGGATGGCTTTGGGAAGGCTGTGATGGATCAGGGACAGGGGGATGGCTTTGGGAAGGCTGTGATGGATCAGGGACAGGGGGGATGGCTTTGGGAAGGCTGTGATGGATCAGGGACAGGGATGGCTTTGGGAAGGCTGTGATGGATCAGGGACAGGGGGATGGCTTTGGGAAGGCTGTGATGGATCAGGGACAGGGGGGATGGCTTTGGGAAGGCTGTGATGGATCAGGGACAGGGATGGCTTTGGGAAGGCTGTGATGGATCAGGGACAGGGGGATGGCTTTGGGAAGGCTGTGATGGATCAGGGACAGGGGGGATGGCTTTGGGAAGGCTGTGATGGATCAGGGACAGGGATGGCTTTGGGAAGGCTGTGATGGATCAGGGACAGAGGGATGGCTTTGGGAAGGCTGTGATGGATCAGGGACAGGGGGATGGCTTTGGGAAGGCACCGATGGATCAGGGACAGGGGGATGGCTTTGGGAAGGCACTGATGGATCAAGGACAGAAGGATGGATTTGGGAAGGCACCGATGGGTCAGGGATGGCTTTGGGAAGGCTGTGATGGATCAGGGACAGAGGGATGGCTTTGGGAAGGCTCTGATGGATTAGGGATGCTGTCTGGACCAGGGGACACACAGAGGTGACAGTCTGAGCAGGCAGAGGTGACAGTGTGTGCTGTGCTCTGAGCGCTGAGGGCGGAGGGGGGAGGTCTCGGCTGTCCAGAGATGTGTTTTGCCATCCTGAATGACAGTCCCTGTGTGGATCTGGGGCCAGCAGAGGGAGGAACGTGGAAATCCAAGGCTTTGGGAGGCTGCAGAGTTGTCACTTGAGCTGTCAGTGTCACTTCTCCCTCGGGGTGGCCCCAGGGCTGGGAGCTGCCCCGAGCACCCCGAATGTTCTGCCTTTAACTCCACTACCAACTCCTGAGCCAGGCTCTGCCCCAAGCTCGTGCTTTAAAGGTTTCTTTTCCTCTTGAGCCTGGTTTAAACATTCCCTGATCCCTGTGAGCCTTCCCCTGTGCCATGAGGGCAGGAGCACTCCTGGGGGGGAATCCCCACTGGATGTTTCCCTGCTGGATGTGGAGAGCCCGGCCCCAGCCTGGCCTGCCTGTTCAGAGCAGCAAGAGCTAATTAAGAACTCGGGGCTCATTAGAGTGCTGCCTTGGCTGCCTCAGGTGTCAGATAGGAAGCTGGGTGGAGCCTTTGATTTGGGAATGGGATGAACACGCAGCCAGCCCTGCCTGGCATGGCTCCCTGTGCCCCTGCCCGGGCAGGAGCAGGAGGGGACACAGAGGGACACAGCTGGGTCACTGCTTTCCCTGGTGCCTGTGCATGTGCCACCCGCTGTCCTGCTTGGCTGCTGGCCCTGGGCTGGGGCTGTGGGGCCAGCAGGGCTCTCCTGGGTGGGTTGGATGGTGCATGTTGGGATCTGGGGGGAACGCGGGAATGCTGCACGAGGTGACAGCACAGTGAGCTTGGCACTGCCCTGGGGAGCAGAGCGGCCCCAAAATGCTTGGGGTCGCCTGAAATTCGGGGGTTTGGCTGCAGTCTGGTCCTGCCCCCACGGTTCAGGGTGTGTAGGTGACACACAGCACGTGAATAGGGACACACACACATATCTATTGGTTTTATATCATAGATCTGTGTCCATCTGTGTTTATCAATGAGGAGGGAGGGACATCTTGGCCTCTGGGCTGTTGGATACGTGGCTCGGATGTCCAGGACCCTCTGGAAAGAGGGAATTCTCAGCTTTTCAGGCCGGGGCTGGGGGATCATACCCCAGTGGTGGCAGATGTGTGGATGGGCAGGATGTGGCAGCTCGTGGCCGTGTCCCTGGGCTGCACCTGTGGGTCCTCTGAGCTTTTTGGGATCACCCTGGCCTTGGGGAGCTTGTGCTTGAGGCAGGATGGAGTGGATGTGACAGATCAAAGACATGGCAGCACAATGAGGCTTTGGTGTGGAGGAGAGCTCTCAGCTTGTGGTGTTCCTGCCCCAATCCCTTGCAGTGTGGGGTTTTGGGGGCTTGGCTTTGCTGCAGCACCTCTTCTGCTTCGCTTGGTGCCTCTCAGAACCTCCCAGCTCCGGGAGGGCTGCTGGGGGCTGCTCTGGCTGTGCTGGAGCAGCAGCTGGGCTGAGCTCTGATCCTCTGTGCTTGCAAGTCCACACTTAACCCCTCACCTGGAGATCAGGGCTGCCGGAGGGGCCTGAGGCCAGGATTTTGGGATGAAAACGTCCCTGTGGAGCTGTAGCATTGCTGCCTGCAGCCATTTGCCTTCGCTGCAGAGCCAGGGCAGCCCTTCCACCCCATCCTGCTGGGGCCTGGGGGCAGCTGGAGCCAATTCCCAGGATCTCAGCGCAGGACAGGCAGGGGTCAGTGCAGGAGAGGGTTCCTGTGCATGGGAGCTGGGAAGGCTGGCATGGAGGGAGCTGTGGACGTGTGTGCATGGGCATGTTCCCTCCCCGGCACGCCGAGCGGCCCTGGGTGCTCAAAAAGCTCCTTCTGTGTCCCCCAGTTCCAGTGTCCTCAGAGCACTCGGACGGGGCTGACAGAGAGGATGTGCGCGTGCAGCTGAAGAGGCACCAGGCCCCCAGCCCGACCCAGTGCACCAAAGCCTCCAAACGAGCCAAAATCAAGGTGACCATTGTATCCCACGGAGATGCTGCGGCCGTGGGCACCGGAGCAGCCCTCAGCACCCAGGCAGAAAGTGAGTTGGCACCGCTCAGCTGCTGTCACCCAGCACGGGCCTGGCCGTGCCCAGCCCGCCCTCGGGGCGCTGTGGGGCGGGGAGGGAGCTGCGGTTCGTTGTCCCTTGGTTTTGGAGGATTTAGGCGCAGGGAAGAGGCGGTGGAGGCTGCGGGTGTGATGGCTGGGGGAGTGTGGCACGCGGGGCTTGGCGGGAGCCTGTTTTCCACGGCGCTTGGAATTCCATGCTCCTGCACAATGCTCAGCCACAGCCCGGAGCTGGGAGGTGGATCCCGCACCTCCCTCTGGTCCCACACCTCCCTCTGGAGCTGCTGCTGCTGCTGGGAGCAGGATGCTGGTCCTGCTGGACCCCTTGCTCCGCGTTCCGCTCCTCCCGCCGGGAAGCCGCTGCTGGTTGAGGGATCGCAGCCAAGTTCCTCCCTCTGGAAGAGCTCTGTGTGCTCAGAACCCCCGATCCAGCGGAGCTGCCCGCTCTGCAGATCCCCCCGGGGCCTGGAGTCTGGCACAGCTCGCCTTGGATGCGCATCCAAACAAATCCCAGCTCCCGTCCCGCCTCTGCATCCCGGAAAAGCCGCCGTGCCTAGGAAGAGGTGATGTGCTCCGTGTGCTTCCCCTGAGCCTCTGCAAGAGAGGCCAGAAGCTCTGGCTGCTGTTCCCCGTGTCCCTGGGGATGTCACCTTGTCTGTTCCTCGTGCCAGAGCCCCGCAGAGCAGTCCCTGGTCACGGGATCAAAGGTCAGCGGCTCCGTTCTGCTCGGAAATCCGAGGTTTTCAAAGCTGAGAAACAACTCTGCTCCTTTCCAAGCGCCTCTCTCTGCCAGCTAAACAGCTCTGAGCTGTGACAAGACACAAATCCACATCCTTTTGGAAGGTTTCACCTGATCTTCTGGCAGCTTTGAAAACCTCTGGTTTCCGGAATCTTCTTTTACATTTTTTTTTATTTTTAATTTTCCAAACTTTACTTCTTTTCACAGAAAGGAAATGAATTGCAGAAGTAAACATGAACCCAAACAAGAATTCCCTCTTTGCCGGGTGTGAGCAGGAGGAATGCACAAGGAAGGAATGCAGTTGTATCCCCAAATGCTGCAATAAACAAATTCCGTGACTCGTCGCATCCCTGTGTATTTTGTAAAGTGTCTTGAATTAAAGAATCCTTACAAAATCACCCAGATCCCTGAAATCCACCGAGGCAGGGATGGAACAGGAGGGGATTAGTGGAGAGAACCTTTAGGAGAGAGGTTTGCATTTGGTGGCGAGGGCCTGAGGCTCCTGAAGGATTTGGGAAGGCGATTCCTTCGCTTTTGGCTGCCGTAATTCCACGCGTGTTTTAACTGGATTTTGATCCTCCCGGTGTCCAGCGCGGTGCCTCGGGCTGGGATTCCTGGAGAAGCTGCTCCGGGAGCTGGATGAGCCCCTGGCCGTGCCTGTGGGTACTTGGAGAGAGGGGGATCCCTGAGGAATCCCAGAGCATTTCTGGGGGAGAGGAACTGAGGATTCTCCTTCTTGTTTTGCAGTTGTCTCCGGGAAGCCGCTGCCCGCCGGCCAGTCCGTGTCCAGCGCCAAGGAGCTCTCGGGGCTGCTCTCCACCCCCAAGTGAGTGGGAATTTGGGAATCTTTTGGGGTCTTTTTGACGGGCAAATGCCATCATGGGGTGATCCCTGCACGTGGAGCTATGTTTTGCTTCTCTCTGGAGTTTTCTGGCGTGGGGGAGACTCTGGGGCTCCTGAGAACTCTGTGCCAGCTGGGAATCGAGCCTGGGGATGGCAGGAGTGGGTGTGGGTCATATTTGATGTGTTTTCCCAAACTCAGGTTTGCTATCTTTGTAGAGGGACTGTGGTGATTTTGGCAGAAATTCCGTGTTCAATCCTTCCCCTCATTCCATTCCCTCTGCCACACCAACATTTTTATTGCAAAGATGGGAAAAAAGCCTCAAAGCAGCTCGTGAAGGACATGAAGTGTCCGCAGGGATTTCTGCTGGGGGACGAATCTCACGTTGGCACCTTTTTTATTTCCTAATTCCAGCCAAGCTTTGGGGAACTAGACTCTGGCTGATCCCATTCCCAGGGCAGCTGTGGCTGCCCCTGGATCCCTGGAAGTCTTGGATGGGGCTTGGAGCACTGTGGGACAGTGGGAGGTGTCCCTGCCCATGGCAGGGGTGCCACTGGATGGGCTTTAAGGCCCCTTCCAACCCAAACCATTCCAGGATCTGGCAGAGGGGAGGACCAAGAGCTGTTTTTAGGTAGAAAGTGGGTTTTTAACAGGGGCAGTTTTAAACAGGGGCAGTGCCCCTGCAGGGTCGATGGCTTTGGTGCAGGGTGACCCTGAGAGGGCCACACAAGCTCTCTTCCAGTCTGGAAATCCATGGATTTTGCCTTAATTGATTCTTGTCTTGGCTGCTGCCCTGGACACAGGGCAATTTCTCTTGGAATTGATGCTCTTTGAGGCTTTTTCCAACCTTCCCACTCCTGTGATTCTCTGGCTTTGGGTTCTGCAGCTCAGCTCCCTCCTCCCGGAGCCTGGGCTGGTCTGGGCAGTGCCAGCTCGCTGCCACAGCTGTCCCTGCCTGCCCTGAGCATTTTCATCCCTCACTGGGGTCTCTCCCTTCCCTCTTAGGCTGAGCTCAGCAGCAGAGGCCTCGCTGAGCCCTGCCCCACCCGGGGTCCCCGGCAGCTCGGCCCCCAGCGCCTTCCACGCCCTGCAGAGCCGGCTGGTGGCCAGCAGCACCCACGGCCTGCAGGCCCAGCCTGCCCCTGCCCTCCCAGGTACCCGCCCTGCCCGGGCCTCCCTCGGGAGGGGAGAAGGTCAGCCGGGTTCACAGGGTTGGGTGGAGCCTCTCCCGGCGTTCCCAGGCCTGGCTGAGGGGGGGTTTGTGGGTTGGGGTGCAGCAGGTGACCTGGAAATGGTGTCACTGGTGTGTAACGAGGCCTCGAGACACCAACCCCTGCTCTCCTTTCACAGGTCACCCCTCTGGAGCTGCAGCAGGGAAATGTCCCTGTGCCAGGGGGTTTGGGGTGGATTTTGGGAAAAGTTCTTCGCCCAGGGGGTGCTGGGCACTGACCAGGGAGTGGGCACGGCCCTGAGGCTGCCAGAGCTCCAGGAGCATTTGGACAGCACTCCCAGGGATGCCCAGGGGAAGGGTTTGGGTGTCTGTGCAGGGCCAGGGGCTGGATCGATGATCCTTGAATATCCCACTCAGGATATTCCATGAAATGAGCTGTGGGGGAGGGCTGGGAGGGTCCCCGCTGGGTGCTGCTTCACAGCCCTGGGACAGACCCGGGATTTCCCGCTGGTGGATCCTCCCAGCCTGACTCCACTCTTCGCTGTCTTTAGGAGCAGCCTCTGCCAGCAGCCTGCTCCAGGGGCTCAGCTTCAGCCTGCAGGACATGGGCACCAAGCCCTCGAGCCTCCCTGCCAGCGTGGCTGCTGCCGCCTCACCTGTGCAGGTGAGCAGCCTCTGACATCCCACGGCAAAGCTGGGTGGGAGAGGAAGTTTTGGGAGCCTGGATAGGCCCTCTGGACTAGAAGAGAGGAGGGGTGGGCTCTCAGTGCTCCCTGAAGTGACCTGGGGCCTGGGAATGGGGTCTGGGAGAAGCTGTCTCTGTGCAGCCCCCCATGAACGGCTGAGTTGGAGAACAGATTAGAGGGATCAGCGATCATTCCCTGTGATATCCTGGGAAATCCCCCACCTGGGACCTCTCAGGCAGCGTTCCCCATCCCTCCAGTGAGAGCTGACCCCAGGGAGGTCAGTTTGTCCCAGTCAGAGTTTCAGGCTGAATGAGATGTGCAGGCTGGGAGGGACAAACCCACCGGGACTCAGCGCTGCCCGTGGCCGGGGGAAGCGTGGGAACTCCACAGGGCTCTGGCTGGAGAGGGACAGTGGCCATCCCGGCCTCCCCTGTCCTCCCGGGAGCTCAGGGCTCGTGTCTGTCCTTGCAGAGCTCGGCCGTGAAGGCGCCCACGGCGCTGCAGAGCCTGGCTGCCATCACCACGGACACCGGCGCCGTCGTCCGCACCATCCCCGTGGCCACCTCCCTGTCCCTGGGGGCCTCGGCCAGCGGCAAGCCCACGGCCATCCACCAGCTGCTGACCAACGGGGGGCTGGCCAAGCTGGCCAGCAGCCTCCCGGGGCTGGCCCAGATCTCCAACCAGGCTGCAGGTGAGCGGGAGGGAGGGCGGGGCGGTGCTGCCGCTGCCCGGAGCGCTCCCAGAGCTTCTCCTGCTCTCTGGGCTGGCGGCTCCCGAGCAGCAGCCCGGTTGGGAGGTGGCCTGCACCGTCCCTGTGTCTCAGGGACACCTTTCCCTGTGCTCTGCAGGCCTGAAGGCCCCGACCACCATCACGGTGACGCTGCGGGGGCAGCCCGGCCGCGTGGGCACCCTGAGCCAGGCGGGCCTGGGCACGGTGCAGCCCCCGCTGGAGGAGCAGGGCCCGCAGGTAAGGGGGACACCTTTCCTTGGGAATGTGGCCCTGGCTGCTCACCTGGGCTGCTCCTGGCCCTCACAGGTGTGGCTGTGCTGGGGAGGGATCCCTGTCCCATCTCGGGGGTGTGAGGGCTGTGCTGGCTGCTGGGGGGGCAGGGTGACAAATCCCAGGGCGTTGTCATTGCTGTGTCTCTTTAGGTTTGAGTGTCCTTGATATAATGGAATCATGGAATGGTTTGGGCTGGAAGGACCTTAAATCCCATCCGGTGCCGTGGCAGGGACACCTCCCACTGTCCCAGGGTGCTCCAAGTCCCATCCAACCTGGCCTTGGACATTTCCAGGGATCCAGGGGCAGCCACAGCTGCTCTGGGAATTCCATCCCAGCCCCTCCCCACCCTCACAGCCAGGAATTCCTTCCCACTATCCCATCCAAACCTTCCCACACTGGTGCTGCACCAAGGGAGTCTCCAGCTAGACCCGGAGAACTGACATCCCTGTGGGAATTGCTGCTGGATCTCCAGGTTTCCTTGGCAGTAAGGGATTGTGGTGGGAGGAGGGGAGCTGCGGGGTCTCTCTGCTGCCTGTTCCCTCGGGAAGGTGGGTTGGCTGTGCTGCTGGAGCTGTCCCTCTGGGAAATGCTGCTCCTGGCTCTCCCCTGCTCTGCTGTGAGGCCAGGCCCTGTGGTTGTTGGGAATTCTGCCCTGTTTCCCCCCACAGCTCCCCAGTTCCTGCCCCGTGTCCCTGTGCAGCTCCCCAGTCCTGCTCTCTCACCCCGTGCTGTGGAACCACAGCTGCAGGGCCGTGTGTGCTGGACACAGATTCCTGTGGGAGGTGGATCACTGACAGGAGTTAAAGCTCAATCTTTGGGCTCTCAGCACATTCCGGGTGCTGTCCTAAGGATCCTGGCTGCTTTCCTGCTCCCAGGAAATCTTGGTGTGGCTGCCAGGCCGGAGAGGGGATTTTTGTTGTGGGCACAGTGTGGGTTTGGGCACTGCAGCATGGACCTCTCGTCCCCAAATCCTGGAGCAAAGGGGGTAACATTACTGCAGGATCAGCTCCAGTTCCAGTTCCCAGCAGGGATCAGCTCAGCATCCCCTTGGGATCAGCTCAGCATCCCCTGGGATCAGCTCCAGTTCCCACTGGAGATCAGTTCCAGCTCCAGTTCCCGCTGGGGACCAGCTCCAGTTCCCAGCAGGGATTTAGGGCTGGCACTGGGGTGCTGGGATCAGTCCAGCTCAGCAGGGTTGCTTTGTTGTGCCTTTTTCCCGTCTCCCGTGTGATTTTCCCACTTCTGCTCACGCTCACACGGCTCCTGGGCAGGGTGAGCTCTGTAGGACAGGCAGAGCCATCCTCCCTTTGTGTCCTCATGGGATCCCATGGATTTGGCTTGGCAGAGAGCTCAAAGATGTCTCACTCGGAGGGCAGGGACGCTTCCTCTGGAGGCACGTGGGGCTCTGTGGCTTTGCTGGGCTGGCTCAAGCTGTGGCAGCATCCTGGAGGCTGTGGAGGTGCTGGAATGTATTTAGGGAAGCATTATCCTGCTGGAGAAGCCTCTGGATGGGAGTTGGGTGAGGACTGACAGCAGCAGCCTGGTTTGTCATCAAACCAAATCCTTGGTTTGTCCGTGCTGCTTCGGAGCTGACAGTGCATCCATCGCTTCCAGGAGTTTCCAAGCAGAATCCTGGCTAAATCTCGGGATTTGGGAGCATCCACATCCTTCTTCCCTTGGCTTTCCTGAGTTTCTTCCAGTCACTGAGCTCAGAGCTCAGTGCAGAGCTTGGAGCCCTGAGCTGGTGCCCCTCAGGTCCCAGCTGGGGACAGTCAGCTGTGTAGGGCTGAAATTCCCTGGTGGGGGCAGATCTGGTGCTCTTCAGCCACCCCTCAGAGCTGCTGCACGTCCCTGGGTGTCCCCAACACCTCCGGGAGCCTCGGGACCCCCGGCAGAAGGGACCAGCTCCAGTTCCCAGCAGTGATGTCCCTGGGTGTCCCTAACACCTCCGGGAGCCTCGGGACCCCCGGCAGAAGGGACGGAGCTGGGCACAGGGGGACTCCAGGGGTTTGGGAAGGGGTTAATTTCTCCAGGCGGTTTGGAACTGGATGTGGGATCCTGACTTTCCCTGCCATGCTGAGCTGCTGTGGGCTCTGGCTGTGCTTCGAAAGCAAACTGAAACGGGGCTGGCAGGAAACGGGGCGGCTGCGGGGTTTGTCCCCGATCATAACCCCGGCATCAGCGGGGTTTGTCCCTGATGGTAACATCAGCGGGATTAGGGTTACAGCCCCCAGCACCAACCCGGCACTGCGTCCTGGAACCACCGCATTTCCCAAACAGCCCCGGGGGTTCGGCCCTGCTGTGCTCAGCAGCAAATTCCCTCTGGAATTCCAGCCCTGCTGTGCTCAGCAGCGGCCAGAGCTGAAATTCCCTCTGGAATTCCAGCCCTGCTGTGCTCAGCAGCGGCCAGAGCTGAAATTCCCTCTGGAATTCCAGCCCTGCTGTGCTCAGCAGCAAATTCCCTTCGGAATTCCAGCCGCGGGCTCTGCCGTGCCTGCGCAGGACGCTGGGATTTAAATGTGGGGCTGTGCCCGGAGCAGCTGAGCTTCGCTTTGGGGCGGGCACCTCCCTTTCCTTCCCCCCCCGCGGGCATCGCACGGGAGCTGGGAGCCGGGAATGCCCTGGGGAGCTGGGAGCCGGGAATTCCCTGGGGAGCTGGGAGCCGGGAATTCCTGGGGAGCTGGGTGCCGGGAGGAGCCGGGCATTCCCTGGGGAGCTGGGTGCCGGTGGGAGCAGGGGGAGGAGAAAGCGGAATTTGTGTGGCTGGGAAGTGAGAACACGGAGCAAACCTGGGCTTCTCTTCCCAAGAAACTCCTCCCGGGGGGGTTGGACGCTGTGGGGGTGTCCCCTGCAGGGTGGGGACAGCCGGGGAGCGGTGCTGGCTCACACCTCTGTGTCCTGTGGAGCTTCACACAGCCGGGCCTGGAGCTGGGGCTGGGTTTGGGGTGAGGATGGCACGAGGAGAGCTCTGAGTCCAGCCCTGGGAAGCAGGAACCCCTTTCCCTTCCTGAACTCTCCCCCTCTCCACTCCCAGGGACACAGATTTTAGTTACAGCCTGTTTTAGGGCAGTCCTGAGCTGTGCAGGGCCTGTCCCTGCTGGGAAAGGTCACAGAATCCTGGAGTGGGTGGGGGTGGAAGGGACCTCGAAGCCCATCCAGCCCCACCACGGGCAGGGACACCTTCCCCTGTGCCAGGGTGCCCCAAGCCCTGTCCAGCCTGGCCTTGGGCACTGCCAGGGAGCCCCCAGAGGTGCCCTGAGCAGCCTGGCTGGGCAGGAGCCATGGAGGGACTGCTGGGGGTGGAGAAGCTCGGACAGTGAGGGAAGAGAGGAACTTCTGGGAGATCTGAGGAGGGAAACACTTCCCTCGGAGATCTGGGCTGGGAAACATTTTCCTGGAAGATCTGAGCAAGGCGAGACACTTCCCTGGGTGCTCTGGGTGGTCTGGGTGCCAGTTTGGGCATTGTTGTTTCCCTGCACCGGGGTTGGTGTTGGAGTCTCGCTCTGCAGAGTGAACCAGGCCAGGTCTCTGTGCTCGGGGTGGGCATCACGTCCCCAGGCCACTGACCCCGTTCCCTTCTCCGCAGTGACCACCGCCAGCCCCACGGACACCCCGTGGTGTGGGAGGCCAGGCTGGCAGCACTCACCGGGCGTGGGATGGCTGCGGCTCCCTCAGCCCCTCTCTCCCTGGAGCCCTCGCTGTGCCAGCCGGGCGCACCCCAAGGTGGCACCTGTCCTGCAAGGCACCTCCAGGATCCTCATCCCGACCCCGGGGAGGGCCCACGGAGCCCTGGGACACTGCGGGGACACGGGGAGGGCTGGCCAGGAGCGGCCACGCTGTCCTGGGGGCTGTAGCTGTCCAGCCTGACTCTGGGGGTGGGACAGGAGCAGCCCCGTGGGCACAGGGGGGTGGGAACGGAGGGTGTTTTTCTGGGTTTGTTGCTGTTTAATAAAAACTTCCTTTTTTAAAAAATTTTGTTGTGCTTTTGGACCGAGTTTGTGGCCGGGGCCACTCCAAAGGCAGCGCCAGGGGTGGCTTTTGCTGAGGGTGGATTTCGTGAGCTGGGAAGGGATGGAGGGACAAAGCAGGGAAGGATCCCTGAAAGAATCAGAGAATCCTGGAATCTCCTGAGTGGGAAGGGACCCACAGGGATCATCCACTCCAAAATCCAAATGCTCCTGGAGCAGCCTTGGGGCCGTGCCCGTTCCCTGGGGAGCCTGGGCAGTGCCCAGCACCCTCTGGGGGAAGAACCTTTCCCAAAATCCAGCCTGACCCTGCCCTGGCCCAGCTCCAGCCCTTCCCTGGGTCTGTCCCTGTCACACAGAGCAGGGATCAGAGCTGCCCCTCAGGAGGAAGCTGCAGACCCCGGGGAATCCCCCCTCAGTTTCTTCTCCATGTGGATTCCCTCCTCTGGATAGAAGGCTCAGCTGATCCCTGCTGCTTTTGGGAATTTTTATACTTCCTGAGCAAGGCTCAGCTTTGCTTTGCCCTGAGCCTGGACAGCCTTCCCAGCTGTCAGGGGCACCTTGAGCTGGAAACAGGAGCTGGGGTGGGTCCTTTTGTGGGTCTCTGGGATAATCCTGATGCTCTGCACATCCCCAGCCCAGCCTGGGGCTCCGCTGCACCCCAGGCCCTGGAGTTCTGCTTCCCCTGGAGCAGCAGGGGCTGGCCGAGGTGTTTTTGGGGGGCACAGTTCCCGGCAGGAGCCGGGCTGGCCCTGTGCTCCTCGGAGGGCGGGAACGGTGCCGGGATCTCCGCTCCCTCCCGGGACTGTCCCTCTGCCTTTGCCGCCTGTCCCGCACCCGCCGATGCCAAGGAGCAGCTCAGAGGCTGCTGAGCTTCACCAGCACCCCCAGCCCTGCCGAGCCTTTCCCTTTTCCCGGCCGTTCTGGGCTGAAAGCAGCTGAGATTTCGCTTTGCCGGCGATCGGGGTCAGCCCAGCACAATTCCCTGCAGGGAGGGCCTGGCTGCGGGCTGACCTCGAACCCAGGGGTTTCCTGATGGGATTCCACCGACCACGGGCCCTTCTCTCGGAGCTGGGGGTGCAAAGAGCCGGGGTGAGCTCAGGATCTGCTCCAGCATCCCCACGGACACCGGGACATGGCTGCTCCCGGCGAGGCTCTGCTGTGGTTTTGAGCACCCCAACTCTTGTTTTTCCAGGCCTGAGCTCGGAGTTCCTGCGCCGCAGTCAGGCTGGGACAGCCTCGGGGCTGTGGCAGCGCCGGTGGCCTCGCTCCCAGGTGCGATGGAAGCTCCTGGTGGGACAACTCGAGCCCCGTGGCCATGTCCTCGCTCTCAGAGGGGTCCGTGGGGTCTCAGAGAAGCTCTCGGGGTGCAGCCATCCCATGGAGGATCCAGGAGGGATTTGAGTCTCCCACCATTCCGGAGTGATCAGCGCTGCCTGAGTTATTCCCAGTTTGTGTCCCCAAACTTGGCCTTTCCGTGGATGCAGCACCGTGGTCCTTCCACACTGGTTCACGGTTCCTGCTCCCCCCGAAGCCATCACAGTCCTGGGGACAAGGACGTGCCACCGTCCCTGTGCCCTTCCCGCTGTCCCTGTGGATGGGGAGCAGGAAAGCGAGGAAAGCAAGTTCTGGAGCTCCCACCGAGCCTTGGGATCATCGGCAACAGCTCAAGTGGAGCTCCTGGAGGCAAAAATAATCTGGAGGCAAAAAAAGCCTGGAGGCAAAAATCACCTGGAAGCAAAAACCACTTGGAATCAAAAGGCACCTGGAGCTGCTGTTGGGCTGATTCCCCCCTGGACACGTGGCTCCTCCACGGAACGGCTGCGATTTCCCCAAAACTGATGTGGAAAAGCTCCTCCTTCCCTACAGGACGAGTTCTCAGCCCTGGCACTCCATGTTTAGGGAGAGGCTCCCCCAAACCCTGCCCTGATCCCAGGAATCAAGGACACCCCAAACGCTGCCAGGCCAGGACCAGCCAGGCAGGTTCATTCCCCTTTCCAGGCTCCTGGAAACCTCTGGAGCCCCGGCTGGAGGCGACACGACCCCTAAATTGGGGTGGGGGGCCCAGGGAGTCCCTGAGAATCCCGGGTACGGCGGGATGTGAACAACACCCCCCGGCTGCGCCTCGGCACGAAGAGAAACCTCCAGCACTGGGTTTGCTCCCTTTTTTATAGGCGTGAGTGTGGATTATAGAAAATAGAGAGAGACCCGCGGGGCCCCGGGTTCAAACAGCTCTGAGCTCAGGAGTAAAACCCCCCCAGTCCGCATTGTGCCCTCCTCCGCAGGGAGCCGTGCCCAGGGCGGGGGCCGCGCTAGGGCTTGGCGTGGTGCGGGAAGGCCGGGCCGTGCGGGGAGCTGTAGGAGCGCCGGCTGTGCCACGGAGCCGCTGGGTACAGCCGGGAGCTCCCGTAGGACGCGGCGAAGCGCCCGGTGCCCGCGGCCAGCGGCCGGCACAGCTCCGAGGGCTGCGCGGAGGCCACCACCAGCGGGCTGGGGAAAGCCGGGATCACGAAGGGGTTGACGGAGAGCGCCGGGGCCACGGGCACGCCCTGCGTTTTGAGGTGCTCCAGGGGGCTCCCGAAGCCGCCCGGGAAGTGCAGCGCGGCTCCCTTGAAAGCGTCCGGCGGCAGCGGCGCGGCGAAGCCGGCAGTGGCCACCACGGCCTTGGGTTTGGCCAGCCCTTGGTGGCCCCCCGGCGAGCGGGGCCCCCTGTCCCTGCCCTCCTTGGCCAAGGGGGACACGGCGCGTGACTTGGCGATGGGGCCGAAGGGCTCTTCCTCCTCCTCATCCTCCTCATCCTCCTCCTCCTCCTC
>VWZW01004767.1:531-17589 GCA_013397115.1 Edolisoma coerulescens | reverse complement strand
CAAAAAGAGTATCTATTTCACTGAGCAGAGGGGGAAATGCCTGTGAAGAGTCACAGAAATGCCAGGGAAGAATCACTTCCCTGGTCCTGCTGGCCGCACTATTTCTGACACAGAACATTGAAACTACTCTTCAGATATTTTCAGACCCCTTCCCCTGTGCCCCTCAGGCATCCTCGCTGCCCCACTGGAGCAGGGGCCGCAGCCTGGCCCCAGAAACAGCCAGGACACATCCCCACCTCCCCTGCTGCCACCCCTGAGGTTTCCCTTTTGTTCCCAACCCCAAACTTGGAACCCAAGCAGTGCTCTCCATCTCTGTGTCAGCCCTGCCAGCTTGTGCTTTCACATGTGCTGGGCTTTCCATTTTTCCAACCTGCCTCTTCTCACGTCAAAAATCACAGAATCACAGAAGTGTAAGGGTTGGAAGAGACCTCTGGAAATCATCCAGTCCAACTGCCTCTGCCAAGGCAGGGTCACCTGGAGCAGGTGACATGGGAACATGTCCAGGTGGGGTTGGAATCTCTCCAGAGAGGGAGACTCCGTGATCCCCCTGGGCAGCCTGGTCCAGTGCTCTGCCACCCTCAGTGGAAAGTTCTTCCTCATGTGGAGTTGGTTTAATTTAGGGCCATTGCTCCTTGTCCTGTTGCTGGAAACCACCAAAAGCAGTCTGGGACCATCCTCTTGGCACACACCTTGGAGATATTTATCTGCACTAATGAGATCCCCTCTCAGTCTTCTCCAGACTAAACAGGCCCAGCTCCCTCAGTCCCTGAATCTTTGTGGCCCTCCACTGGACCCTCTCCAGTAGCTCGTTTTCCTTGTCCTGAGGAGCCCAGAACTGGACACAGCACTCTGGGGGCATGGTCCCTTTACACTGTCAGCCTACTTTAGCCCAGTTATCCAAAAGAAGGTGTGTGGTGCCCCGTAGGGTGATCAAAATGTTTGGAGCTTTTCGGCTCTGGCCAGGATACCTTCGCACACGGGGTCCTTCATTCCAGCACCCGCAATCAGGCCAGCATGGGTCCAGAGGCCAAGGTGGCACCAGTTCTACACCAAACACTTTGGTTTGATTTGGTTTGGGTGTGTTTTTCTATGTGTTTGTCTTTCAGAAGGAACAGCTCCGAGCTTCAGAATAATTACAAGCCCTGAAGCCATCTGTGGGCACAAGAAGATTTTGTGCAGATCATTCACCATCCTGAAAAGACTTTTTTGGGGGAGAGGAGAGTGTGCAAAATTCAACAAAACAAATTACGTAAAATGAAGCCACAGTAGAGAGCAGGGGAGACTTAGCCAAGTAGGTTATTTCCCACTAACTCTATTGCCAGTGGTTAGAGGGACTTAAACAAAGCCAGGTTTATCAAAGAAATAGAGAACTGACAGAGAAGTGTCAGTGCTCCCGAGTCTCATTTGTTTATAAACCAGGACAATACTTGAATCCATCAACAATCAACTGCCCTCTCAGAGCATATCCTTAATATCTAGAGGTAATGGGGAAATAATTTCTGATAGTATCCATCTTTTGAGATGTTTATTATGCTGTTTCTTTTCACAGTTCTATACCATGCCATGAAACATGCCAGTGCAGAAAGATTTATGTAAACAGCTCTGTCACGTCACCACTTGCACGGAGGAGCTGATAAACCACCTGTACCCGATACCCCTCTAGGCACAGCAGAACAGATGTGTCCCTGTGATGCTCAGTTCCAGGTGATTACCTAAGGACGGCAGCAGCACAAGCAAGACGTTCCAATATTGTCCTCCATATTCCACGTCCTCCAAGATTTCTGGTGAAGGTACAGCCAGCACCCACTATAAATAACAAGAATTTGTCAAGAGTCTTGTTGCTACTCTAGAATAAATTTGTAAATGCATGAAAGTGCTGCACCAGGTGCATGAAGATTTGTATCTTTTGAATTTTTGCAGCATGTGTTTTGGAAAACCAGGACTGAAAAAGGCCCCCTCCGTTCTCACACAGAGTCCATATTAAGGTAGATAACTGTGTCTTATGGTTCCCTTCATAAACATTTCAAGTTCTAACTTAAACTGAGTTAATTTTCTCAGACTTATAATTTACATGGGTGAAGAGTGACCAAGCTATAAAAATGCAAATATTGATTTTCTAATAGGGAAAGCATAGAGAAAAGTGAATGAAAATGAATATTTTAAAAACAGACAATATTATCAAAGTACTTCTGGCAGCATCTCTTTAAACTTGTTTTGAACAATAACTCAGCCTGTTAGCAGACCCCCCCAAGATCATGTTAGTAACCCACTGCAGGATTGATCTGGCCATCAAGTTGCATGTAAACACTTGATTAGGGTACATGCTGCTAGATGGAGTCCTTCCACTGATTCCAATAAATTTGACATCCGTGCAGTTCTGAGAAACGCTGAAAAATAACCGAGTACGTGTGTGGACTAAAACAGTCATCAGGGGCACCAGGGGTTCATTAAGCTTGGTACTTAAAAGGCCAAGAGCAAGAAGCATTTTGTGCATGCAGCCCATCTGCAATTCCAGTGCACTGTAATTTCTAAAAATCAAATGTCATATCCACGGATATATTGAAGTGACTGCCTTCCATTTGTCAGTCAGTTAGCAGGAGTTTCAAAACAGAGGCAGGTAGCTATTCATATCCCCAAGGCACTTCTGGAAAAAGAGCTTCAGCATGCACAAGCCCCCTTGACTTCTGCTCTGGTAACTGAAGGATGCGTGTCAGAGCCATCAGCAGCAGAGTAAATACTGATGGAGATGCCAAAGTCTCAGATTTCCCAGGGAGACCTTCCAAGAGGAGTTCATTGCTCATGGCAATGGATGGTATTTTAAGCTGACTGAAGCCACCAGTGGGGCAGGGGAGATAGTGGGAGAGGAAGAAATGTTCTACTAAAGGTAGAGAGATGGTGGGCAAAGGTAGGATGGGAAAAAAGCACACAAATGCAACAGTGGGTATAAATGCTCTCTAAAAAGTCCTAACAAGGGTGTATTTTAAACATCTCAGTTTTGCATGTGTAGTTTTTACACACAAGTCTTGGTTAGGCAAACAAGTCCAGAAGTAGCATACCACAACACCACTAGTCACCCGGTCAAGTACACACTTCTGTGCACAAAGAGAAAAGGATGTGTGATTCCTGTTGCATGGGAAATACTGTCAGCATAATGCACAGCTCAGCCAAGTTTGTGGCAGACCTTGCAGCCCAGCAGAATGCCAAAATGCATGACCTAATGGGCTTTGCACTGCACATGGTCTCACACTTTATTTGAATCACTGAAGTGGTGGATACTTGCCATAAAGTACTTGCTGAGACAAAGAGAATAAAGCAAGAGTGGTATTCATGCTGTTTGCCAAAAAAAGTAACAGAATATTTGTTTATGTAGTTTGACAAAAACACCAGGTATCACAATAAGCAGGCATTAGGTCAAATTTATCAGTTACTGACACCACCTACCCGGCTGACTGCAGCTGAAACCATCATTTGGTCCTCTATTTTAAATAATTCAAAGATTACCGGGCTTTGGTTTTTGAGTCAAATACTCATTGCATACATGTATATTATACATTGCACCTACACACTTTGCTCTTGCAGGGTACATCATGAACAAGCATCTCAAAGAGTGACACAGAACCAAAGCCTCCGCTAATTTAAGTTACCAAGGAAGGATCACCAGTACCTGAAGTGAATGTGTTCATGAACACATGCAATTCAAAGTGACACAACAGCAGTAGAAGGTTACTTTCACCCTTCCACTCTTCTCTGTTTTCCTTGGGATCACCCAGACCTGTCAGCTGAATTAGAAGTGAGGCTTGTAACACAGACATATTTCAAGTTCGTTGATATACTTTTTTTTTTTTTTCAAAGTGAGAAGAAGCATGATTTAAAAATAAAAACTCGAACTTGAAAAACAATCGTTCAGGAAAATTTGTACAACATAATGCAAGCTTAAATATTTTTCTCCTTTTTACTGTTATTATTAAAAGAAGTCTAAAAGGAATCAAGATCCCAGATACAATTTCTGAGCAACCTTGTAGCTAGACTGAGGTTTTGTGACTGGACATTGCCTCCAAAGAGCTCCAAGATGAAGTACTACCCTACTTTTAGGAAAGATGTTTTAACATCCCAGCCCAGACTGTGGAATTGAAAATTACAAGGAGCAGGAGGAATGGGTAGTGTTAAAAATTGTCAGACCAATGCATTTCAAATTAAGTCTGGTAGAATATGAAACAGTGAAGGTGAAATACCATTTGCAATAGAAAAGCAGAAGGAAATGAGAGAAAACCTGAATAAGCAATGGAATAATCACATCTGACACACAGCTGTATGCCATTGAGGGTGAAATGATTCAAAGGATCATAGTTGAGCAGTAATGATCTAAGGTCCACTTCTGCTGAAGTCAGTGAAGACACTGCTGCTGACTTTACCAAGATAAAGATTATACAGCTCACAGTTTGAAGGCCAAGTGCCAGACATCTTTAAACCAATAACCTCGGAAAAAGATCCCTTGTCCATTTAAATCATCTTGAATTCAAGGACTTTGGATTAATTTTGCCAGCCTGCTCCAGCTGGGATGCAGTCATCAGTGGATAAAATGACCATGGGAAAGTGTGTTGTAGGGAAAGAAATTCATGATGGAACACAGTTTTAATTGTACTTAGTTGAATATTTCTTACTGATGCTGAGTATTATTTTCTCATACTGCAACTACTGTTATGAACAATGAGGAAAAAGAGCACTTGATCTGGTCATAAAGGCTGCTGAATTTCATATCGAAAAGAGCTTCAAGAGAGGCTCTGGACTCCAGATGAGCACTGTATGTGTGTAAGAAAGAATCCTTTGTGTCCACTGAAGATATAATCCTGAATTTATTCAGTTTCCCTTTGCAGCTGTGTACCTTAAACACAGCACATAGCTTTGCCATCAGGCTGTCCTTTCCATCGTGAACAACTCAGGCTTCCCTTGAACAAAATATTTGACCTTCAAGTCCTAAAATCCATTCCTCTCCCAGTTTCTTGTCATACGTTCCCCAATGTTTGTAAGCTATAAATAGAGATAGGTGGAGAGAAAAATAAAGACACTCATTCCCTTGAAACCTTTTTGGCCAGAAGAACTTTGCTGCAGGAAGCAATGGAAGCATTATAACTATTTTGCTTTCAAAAACATTTGAGTTGCTCCACCTGAGCAAGGCCAGCTGATGTGTGAGGCAGTCAGCTATTTTAGTACTGTCATGGAATTGGCCAAGGAGTTGCTGAAATACTAATTCCTTTTGACAGGAGCCCTGTAAGTTATCTCCAGACAATCACCTCTGGAGCTTCCCAAAAGACAGACTTCAACCATGGCAAATTTTATATACATCCAGGAAAGCACAGAGAAGGTGACTGTTTATTCTATAATATTGCCAGTTTCAAGGATGCACAATGGTTACTGGAGACAGGCCATTTTCAGACCCAGATATTCATTGCCAGGAGGAGACTTGTGTTGAAAATGTGCTGTGGGGGATTGTTCCAAAGACCTGATACTTGTCCTGCAAAACGTCTCTGATCTCTGGCTATGCTGCAAATAGTTCTGATAGCGCAGATTTCTATCCTCCACCCAATTTCAGTGAAAAAAACAAAACTTTTCCATGCATATATGGCTGGAGACAGGTTGACTGTATTTCAATTAACAAAGCTGCTACGTGAAAGATAAATTGTAATTTTCAGGGAACTTAAATTATATGTAATTTACAGGTAATTTAAATTATATAAGTCCAATTCTAATGCAAACCTCTTCTTTGAAAGCAAGAGTTAAACAAACATGCAGATCAACTGCTAGATCTGTATTACTGTTGATGGTTTTCAACTTAACTATTTTGTACTTACGTAACAACTTAAATGCAGGAGGTGAAATGCAAGGCTTTTGTTCTTCAAAAAAAGGACTGCATGATGTTTGGTCATCATATTTTCCTAGCTTTGCAAAAGAAAAGAATAATCTGTCAGCTTTTGGACTGGGTCATCGGCCAGTTGGACTAGCACAGATTCTTCAAAGCAAATACTGTTTATTTGTTTTGGAAAATGAATTAAAAATGACTCTGTACTTTTACCAAAAGAAATAATGGATCCTACAATGTAGTAAAAATCTCATGGCTGTTTCAGACAGGTCAAAAAGCACTTTTTGGTTGCATATAAGGGTTAGGGTTATATGAACATAACCCCTTTGCTTTTCAAACCAGGGCAGCAGCATTTGTATACGAAAAAAATGTGCACCCATAAAATGAGACAGCAGGTTAAGCTGGACTAGTTATCCGAATATTTTTGTGTTAAACTCTTGCTCTCTGAACGGGTGGGCATGTGAGCTGTTACTGCCACCGCTGCCGTGCTGCCCGGACTCCCTGCGTCCCAAATTCCGCGGGATTCCGTGCGGGATGCCAGGACAGCTTTCGCCACCAGATGTCCCCCGGGCCGTGCAGAAGCGCGGGGTGTGCAGGTGTGGCCGTGTGGCACATGAGAGACACCTGAGCAGCTGCAAACCCCAGGGTGTGACACACGGACAGTTCGACGGACGTGCTTCAGCAGCACCAGCACTGCTGCATGTAAAAGTTATTAGGGGAAAGCGTACTGGGATACTTCTCAAGGTTTAGAGTGAGGTTTCCCTTGCTCTGTGAACAGCCACCACCACTTGATTGCAACACCCTCCGCCACCGCTTTGTGGACAGACAAGGTAAAAAGCTAAACCAAGCCCTCCTCTTCCAGGGCTGACAGGGATACCTTGGTGCTGCTCAGAGTACATTGCTTAATCAGGACTTCTGCCCGTAAGTCAAGGCTGGAAATGACTGGACCAACACCTGTATTTTCAGAGCCCTGTGAATGCCCTGGGACGACTCCAGATGGCGGCAGGAAACAGTAATAAGGCAGAACAGGTGAGAATCTAGAAACAGTCCAAAACCGTAATTTTTCTATACTATATTTTCAAATATGAAAGTTAAAAGACATCATCCAAGGCTGTGTGCACAGAGAGCACAGGGATGCAGAACTCACAACTCAAACACTGTGCTCAGACAAGGAACCATGAGTCTTCTTCCCCTTGAGGCATCAGGATACTGGGACTACCAGAACTGCAGAGACAAGAGTGGAAATTGCCCCCCAGAATGGAGACAGCAGCTTAGTGGTGTTCTCCACCACCCCAAGCTCAGCATCTCCCTTCACAGGCCTTACACAGTTCATGTGTATGACCTGCTGTGCTTCTCAGCAAAATCCACACTGTGGCATTCGTAACTTCAGCTTCTGAGGAACGCTGGGAATGCTCCACTGTGGAGGTGAGCACTGGAAGACAAGAGTTGGTCACCGCAGGCAGAGTACTGCTCCACGGATAACACTTCCCACATTCTGGTCCATGCTGTCCTGATTATGGATTACAAGTGTTGGTGTGCTGATGTAATACCTTCCAGGCTGGGTAATTGACTCACTCTCGGGCCTCTTTCATCAGAGTCTTGACCACAGCACACAAAACCCATATGGTCCTACTCTACACAGTGATCTTCAGGTTCACATCTGTCTCAGCCAACATCAAGATGACCCTTCCCTTCTTAAATCATGTGTGTGATTCCCTTTGTGCCTTTCTTTCATATTTTGCAGGGTGATGCTCTTGCCTGCCACCCAACAGTTCTACCTTGTTAGAGCTATCAAGGCTGAATGTCTCACAGGCAAAGTAATTTCATTCTTTTCAAAATAATTACAACATTGTTACTTTGTAATGTGAATGTCAAAGGAGATAAGGGAAAATGACCATGGGAAGGTGGAAAGAACAATTTAATTCAGCAGGCAATTAAATATCTACTAGTCATAATGTGGACAAAGGGTTTGCCGTGACTCAACAAGTGATAGCTCATCAGCTCAAACACATTTAACTAGGAAAGTGCACATAAAAAACAGAGGAGGTTAGTTTAATCTATGTTTTTGGTTAAAGACTATTTTGGATAATGTCAGGGAGCAGAGAGAAAGGGTAAAATGAGAACAGTTGTCTATGTTGATGGAAGTAAGACAACTTTATTATGACCAGAGAAAATATTAAGAATGCACATGCCTTACAAAGAGGAAGACTTTCTAAAGAAGGCTTAGGCATTTGGCTTTGGTCCATGCCACTGGGAATTGTGGATGTCATTTCCCACTTGGAACGCTTCTTCTCTCTCCAAACCCTGTAGGTATCAAGACATTCACAATAAAGTGTAGCCAGGAATTACTATGGCAAGCACACCCACAGAGGCTTGTAAACACATATTGGAAAAGCCCTGACTAGAAGTACTTACAAGACAGAATGCAACCACTCAAAGAAGATTTCATGGCTGAGGAAATAAAGGCTTTAAAATGTGCCCAAACATCATGTACAGAAGATACTGTAATGGCTCTGCAGAACTGTTCTTCCACTTCCCCAAATTGTTTCTAAAAGCAGAGGCACAGGCAAACCCAGAACCCAGCACCTCTTCTCACCCGACTGTGAGCCAAGGACACACAGTCCCACAGACAATGTGTTCTGTGCTGGATCTCCAGGCCAAGATTATCAGAGCAGCTTTGGAAATTTGCACACCCAAGGGGAATGAAACATCAAATGTGTTCAGAACCTTTCCAAGCATCCTCTGTTTAGTGCTCAGGCCAAAGCTTAAAATGAGAATAGATGCATCTAGAGCCTTCAGTGCACTGCCAGTACCTAAACACAGAGAGCTGGAAACAGGATCTGCATTTTCCAATCTTACTACTTACAATACTCCTTTAATGTTTTTGGGGCACATGAAGACAGTATTTTTGCTAGGGGAATGCCACCATGGTTGGTAATGGTCATTCAAATGTTCTCACAGCTGATCTGTAATTAATTTGGCAAAGAGTTCTGGCAGATGGCAGAACTGTTCACATCAAGCTCTCCAGACAACTCAACAACAGCATTCAGGCCATTTCACAGGTTACCTTGGAGTGCTCTTTGTGCTGAACTGTCCTGCATTTATTGGCTGTGTGAAAACTTCTGCACACTGACCCACCAGTCACAATAATACTAGGCAAAATAGCACCAAGCAAGTAAAGGAGAGGTTTTTACTCTTTCAGAATCATTTAGGTTGGAAAAGACTTTTAAGATCATCAGATCCAATTGTATAGTCCAATCTTCACACATTTGGTAAACATTACAAGACAAATATAACAAAAGGTAAGGTGCTCTAAATTAGATCCAAGAGAGCAGTGCAGAGTGACCCATGGCTTTTCACTGTCCATATCCAGGCCAATCTCATGCTCAGCTAATGCTAAACACAGCTCTCAGCCATAACTCCAAGGAAGACGTTTACCAGGTTTTACAGCATTTCCTATCACACAAGTCACAGTCTCGAGAAGCATCAGGTAATACCCTTGAGTGGGGCACCAAGGACCAAAGAATAAGAAAATATCCCTGCTGATGTTCCTCCTGGTTGCTGAAGGAGAAGCTTAGCATTGCACCCGTGCCCATTTCAACACTTCCTGTATTGCTTTGTTTTTCAAGAGTGTTTGTGTTTCCATAACAGCGAGCACAAGCCAGATAAACAAAGTGGCTTTCCCCACTTGCTTGAGATGCTCTGTTCTTACAAAGTGAGAAGCTCAATGGCATAAGTTCCTACAAGTTTTTTTTAAAAATCAATAACCTCTCCCTACTAACTGCACTTATGTGATACGCTTAAACAGGTACTTTTAGCATCAGCTTAACACTGGAAGGCAAAAAGGATGTGATTGTTGTAAATAAGACTAAAACATTCTTTTTTTTCCAGACTGAAGCTTTTTGAGACCTCCAACAGGAGAACAATGTTTATTTTAACGTGGCTGACATCAGAAAATAACAAAACCTCTTTTATGACCAGAGTATAGAAATAAAACTCTTATCTGCAACCTAAACAGCAAGGCAAGCCATGAGTAATATTAGCACGACCACAACCTGATAGATAAGAATTTCTCTCCCCACCATCAAAGTTTTCAAAACCCTGTATCATCACAGAAAATTTCCAACTGTAGTATGATGAGTCTTAAAGAAAAATTTTGTCTCAGGAGAAAAAAAAAAGTGGGTGCTTTTTACACACAGAGCAGGTATTTGCTGAACTCTTCATTAAACTCAAAGTCTGCTTTCTGAATGAGATGACAGCTTCAAAGAAAATTTCCTGTCAATACCTAAGCAAATGGATTGAAAGTAACTGAGGAAATTACTTTTTTCCAAAAACTATTCATTTTGTTAAAGTGTTTGACCATTTCCCTATGATGAATTAAATAACAGTTTTTCATAAGCAATAATACTTCCAATTAAAATAATGGGGAAAATAATTTTCACCCCTGAAAAATTTTTTTTTTTTTTTTTAAACAGAATAGCTTTATTTGCTTTCTCTGCTTCCCAGACTTAAAACCAATACAGTCTTCTTGGAAAAATACGTTTCCTTGCAGTCAAACCCATTTTCAGTTGGAAGAAAGCCCCCAGACAAAGCAGCTGTGCTTAACACTAATAATTAATGCATCTAAAATACCCTTTCATCTGGGCTCCTGAAAGCATTCTACAAATAATGAACTGCACAGAGGCAAGAGAAGGACTTTTGTTTTGTAAGAGAGGACACACTAACAAAACAAGTGCCCACCTTTCAGAAGCAAATATAAACACTGCTGCCGCAAGACAGCATCAGCCCAATGGCCTCTCCAGCCCAGGAGCCTTTTGTTTTCTTGGTAGGGAAAATGCTATGGCCATGGAAGGTGGGTTTTCTAGGGTGAAGCCAATCCTTCGTGCTCCAGACGTGCTGATCCCTGTAATTTCCCAAAAAGACTGTCAGCGCCTTTCCCTGGGTGACAGGATCTGCCAAGAGAATATTGGAGAACAGGTCAATGCACTCATATGGCCATAAACTAAAAGAGGAGAAGTTCCTCTCAACTGAAAAGTAATTTCTTTCCACTGAGGGTGGCAAAGCACTGGGACAGATGCCCAGAGAGGGCATGGAGTCTCCCTCTCTGGAGACATCCCAACCCCACCTGCTCCAGGTGACCCTGCTTTGGTAGGGAGTTGGACTGGTGATGTCCAGAGGTCCCTTCCAGCCTCAGCCATTCTGTGATTTTCTAAAAGTACTCTCCCACCATCTGACAAAACTCTGTGAGGCCTGCCTGAGTCAGAACTGGTATCTAACTGCTTTCCATTTCTAGCACTTCTACCGCAGGCAATGAGTTCCACAGCTTAATTATACATTGAGCAACTTAAGTGGCTTTTCTTTGTTTGTTTGTTTGTTTGTTTGCTCAGGGTCCATTACTTACCAGTTTCACTTGAAATTGCTGTACCACACAAAAATCATTCCACATGCATCAGGTTCGAGTTGTTTTAACAGACTTTGTGATGGGCAGTGATCTCCTCTCTCTTCTGCTTGTCTTGAGCCAGCAATCTTGACCTACTGAGTCAGTCACACTCTGTGCCAAAGTCAGCCCATAGCTTTTACCAGTTTTCTTGTTCTTTCCTTTCAGAATAAAGAAGATCTAGGAGGTTCTGATGCCCCTGGATGAGCAGTAAGAAGCCCAAACCAGGGCTGTTAAATTCTGTGTTGCCAGACGTGACTACTTTACTGCATGCCTAGAAGCCAGGATGCATTTTACCAGGAATATAATTTTCAACTCCCTCTTTTTTTTTTTTTGGTCTGGCATTAATGAAGTGCTCAGACCCCACTCTTCTTCACATCATTTCACCCTGGGTAAAAAAAAAGAAATAAAAATCAGCACTATTTAAAGGTATCAGAAGCACATTCTCATTAATACCTTGAAATGCCTGGTCACAGTCTTGCAGTTCATGCTGCAAACGTATCCCCAGGGGTCTTACCCAGCTTGACCTTCTTAATCTTTTCCTTACAGAATTGATGCTCTGATTTCATAGGCATCCATACAGACCAGGCACAGACTGAGGAATGCAGCATGTCACCTCTCAGGTCAGCAACAATAAGGCTCTACTGGTGCTAGAACCATATTCCCAGTTAACTTCTGACAACAGTCTGGGTTCCCTCCTCTTACTGTAATGTGTAATAAGATGCTTCACAGCATTCCCAGGAGTTACTCCACTTTGTCCTGACACCTTGTGTTCTTGCTTCAGCTTGGTCTGAAGCTCATTAACCTTGTGCTCCATTCTGTTTGCATTTGAGGACAACTACACCATCACACCAATGCAGGATTTGGAAACTTGGTTCCTGTGTCTGTACACAGTGGATACTCTCAATAGCAATGCCTCGGTTTGTTTTCTGAAAATTCACTGCTTTCCCGGAGTATTAGCACTAATTCTTTACTGGATTTTGGTAAACTCTTTAGCATTTGGCATCTGTATCTTCTTACTTAAGACACCAGCCTTGAAACTTTGGGTTTTTAACAGCTTTTGTGTTCCAGCTTCTTCTAAACTCAGTTATGATCCAATTCCTGCCAAATGTACTCAAACAAAACTTCAGTCTGATATAAGCAGGAGATTTAGGTAAAGGAAGGAAAAAATCATCAACACATTTGATTTCTAAGGAACCATTCTTTTGGCAAGACAGTTTTAAACATCAGCCAGCTACAGGACATCTGGATCACACTTTGGAGAGATGGCCTCAGAAGAATCCAACCTGATCCTGAACTTTTTAATCCATAACTCCAGAATAAATATAAAGCACATGTGTACTAGTTGCAGGAGAAGATACCCAAATTATTGGAACATTAGTTATTTGATTCCAAATTCCAACACTGCTTCAGTCCCAGCAGTTAAAAGTCTCAGGTGCAATGAGTGTGACTCCCAGAGAGGCATCTGAATGATCAGACAGGAGAGTTTTCCTTAACATTCACCTGCTATACTGAACTAAAGGCAACTAAAAATACATTGAGTAATTGGACTGCAGCCAAAGAACACACCCCAGCTGCCCAGAGAGATGGGTCTCGCTCCCACGCCCTGCTCCTTCCCTCGGCTCAGCCTGAAAATTTCAATTAAAGCACTCAGCCTCTCTCTCTCCTGCTGTTTTAAGCCTCCAGGAGCTAGAAAGCAAACACCAGAGACTAACTGCCTCCTTTGCAGGAAAACAGCTCACTTTGGGAGAGTCAGAACCAGGCTTTGGTGCATGATGGGTGGCAGGTAAGTAAAAAGAGCAAAGTTTTCACACAAACAACATTTGAACTCCAGAAGTCACTCATGTGACAAAGCAGTTGCCAGGAAACTGTATCCCTCTTCAGTATAAAACTAATTTCTTCACCTTGGATATTTCTGACATTCTGCTACAGCAATAGAACCATGTAAGTTTGTATCTTCATCTTGCTCAGTGTAATCTACTTGTTAAATGCCTTAAAGGTATTCTCAAATTCCACTGAAAGACACTCAAAACCACTTCCATGTAATTCCTAAACACCCCGGGACCATAAATGGGTATTATGCTCAGAAAACAGAATGTGTGCCAAAAAGCTTTAGATCAAAGTATCTTCCAGTAGTTTTATTCCAAATTTGGCCATGAAAAAGTCCAACTTAAAAACCAAAACCATCTAATCTAGCCTTGACATTCAACTGTCTGATAACAGTCTTCTTTTAAGGGGGAGGAGAAAATTTGACCAAACTAAAGGTGACTCTGATTGAAATGACTACCACTAGAAAAATTTGTATCTAATTTATTGTGGAAAAATGTGCCAGAGAGCTTGATAAAATTTCAGCCAAAGACAACAAAGTAGATGCACGTTTCTTTCTTTTAGATACATGTTTCTTCCTTTTTTGCCCTTTAGTTCCTTTCATAAGAACTACATGGCACTGGCAGTATCAGCTTCCAGTAAGGCTGCCTCAACGCCCCTGACAACACGCTTCAACACTGAAGAAACCTTTTTTCACAGAATCAAAGAATCACAGAATAGTTTGGGTTGGAAGGGACCTTTAAAGGCCATCTAGTCCAACTCACATGCAATAAGCAGGGACATTTTTGACTAGATCAGCACCTCACCCAACCTGATCTTCAATGTTTCCAGGGACAGGGCACCTACCACCTCTCTGGGCAACCTGCTTCAGTGTTTCACCACCTTCATCATAATTTCTTCCTAGTATTATCTGATTAAACCCTTCTTCAGCTTAAAACCATTACCCCTTGTCCTATCACTACAGCCCTGCTAAAATGTCTGTTCCCATCTTTCTTATAAGCCCACTTCAGGTACTAAATGTCTGCTATGAGGTCTCCTGGGAGACTTGGCCCCAGTTCTCTCAGCCTGTCTCCACAAGAGAGGCGCTCCAGCCCTCTAATCATTTTTGTGACTCATTCCAACAGGCCCATGTCTTTCCTGCACTGGGGACCCCACAGCTGGAGGCAGCTCTGCAGGTGGGGTCTCACCTGAGCAGGGCAGAGGGGCAGAATCCCTCCTCCCTGGCTGCCAACACTGTGGGATGAGCTCAGGACCTGTTTGGCTTTCTGGGCTGCCAGAGCACACGGCTGGGTCATGTCCAGCCTCTCACCCACCAGCAATTATCAACACCAGGGGTTGTGCAACTCAGCTGCAGGTTGCTGTGAGAAACCATTTATCACACTAGATTGCAGCAGTTTTTATTTGGGATGTCATTTTGATCACCACATTCTACTTCCTGACTGTAGATAAAGACCACTGGCAGATCAGTGTGCAATAGGCAGTTCTTGCCTGGGAATATTAATGTATTTCTCTGTCAGCCTTCATATTACTATCTATTCCGTGCTGAACAATGTCACACATTTCACAAAAGGCTTTTGATTGCTTAACAGAGAAGTTTTATCAGAACAAATGCAAATTACTATTTACAACACGTTTTTGATTCTCATCTTGGCGTCAAATGCTGTTTCTCTGTTGCTACTCATTTTAAGACTTCACTTAGACCTTAGAAATGAGGATTCACCATATAAATTAAGAGTATTCACTCTGAGTAAATCTTGCATTCTGTCTAGACTGTTGGAAGATGTTAGATTTCAGCACTGCCCTTATGCTGAGCAGATTCAGATTCCTACAGAAGACAGATGTTTGGAATTCTTGAACAACTGTGTCTTGCCTAATAATACACAAGAATAACGTTTCAGATGATGGCACTGCTTGTGTGACATCCTCCTATTTCCACTTTTTTCCAATAAAATGAAATGGAGAAAAAACAGAAGAGGAAAACAAATAGCATTTATTGTCTAAAGAAACTTTGCTTCTGTTCCTGAAGCAAATTTTAAGGTATTTCTTTTTACAGAAACTGGTTGTACTTAATAGAAATTAGTCAGAACAGCAATTGGATTAATCAGGAATATGCCCTTCTAGCCCAAGAATGGAGCTGATAAAGCAACTTCTGAACAACTTCGTTTATATAGGCACAAGGCAGCTTCTTTTAATTTTACCAGGTTAATGACAAAATTAGATGCAGACAACTAGTTCATGTGTGCAGCTGTGCTGAATCTGACACACTTTACCAGAACGGTTATAAGGAATTGTTAACAAAATTCTCACACAGAGTTTACCAGAGATAGAGAACTATAAGCATGAAAGCTGAGAATTGTTTATTTAAGGCATCCTGGACACACTTGTATTAATTAATGTCTCCTACAGAATTCAGGTAAAACCCTGAGCAACTGGTTATCTTTTTCTGCATTATGAAATGTAGTTCTCAGAATATCTGCATGTGGCTATTCAGTACCCAGCTGTTTTGAGCACCCATCCTTCAGCAGCCTGTGATACCTTTAAACACAAAGTTTCATCTTCATGGTGCTTAAAACAGGATTTCTGTCAGCATAACTTGTGTTCTGTTTCACAACCACATACATTTTTTGTGTGTTGTGTATTACTTTTAAGGTGTTCAGCCAAGAAAACATTTTTTTTTTAAAAATTAATATTTTTGTGTTTAACTCTGAAAATGAATACAAAACAATATATTTTTCCCTCTATTTGGAAACTTGTTAAAAACTTAGTTTAAGCATATTTTCACATTGACTTGGGCTAGGAATAGCCAGTTTTCAGGCAGAATTTCACAGATGTGCAACACGGTTCCATACCACAATCCCATTCTGTATGGTCCATGTGATCTAGAATACACAGTTACACCTATTCAAAAAAACATCCAAAACTGTAAAAAACCATGGACAGACAACATGTGCTGTTGTTGCTTGATAACTAGCTGATTGTTAACTAATTAATTGGCAGCTTCAAGTAAATCCATGACATCATGCTACAAAAAAATGAGACACCAAGTGAATACTCCAAGCATTTATAGCTGAACACTATTTCAGTGTAATACGTAAGGAATATGACTGCTACTTTGTCCAAAGAGTTTGGGGTGTTTTGTTTTAATTCTTCAGTGTTAAAGAAAATAGCAATTTCAGCTTTCAAGGTACAGCACACTTGCAATGAGGTTGGACTTCAAACTGAGTTCAATGCTGTTGGTCATCACCATGGAAATGTGACTAGACAGGCACAAGAAATTTCTTTGGTACTTTTATTTTTCTTTTCTCTACGCACAGCATTGGTGACAGCTTTTCTAAATTTAGAGATGTACCTGGAACTAGAACTTTGTCTTTTCAAATCAGATCTCCCTCCACATTCTCTTTGGCATCCCTGCACAAAGATTAACCTAACCCCTCTTTGCTGAACAATACTCTTCAAAGCAGTACTCTCTGAAGAAAATAGCCTAATTTTGTAAAGATAGTTTATTCTAAAAATTGGCACATCAACGAAAAGATTCCTCTGAAAAGATTCTATTCTTCTGTAATGTAACATCTCTAAAATGCCAAAGTTCTCAGTTATGAAGTGTACGCCACTTAGAATTGCTTCACAGTTGAGCAAAAAAAGATGCAAAAAGCAGAAAGCAGCAAGATTTCAGCAAATGCTAATATAAACTTCCAGTGCTTCTGACATTAAAGAATGGTTTAGGTTGGAAAAGACCTTTAAGATCATCAAGTCAAGCATTAACCCAGCATGGCTAAGGCCAACACTAAACCATATCCCCATATGTGACATCTACATGTCCTTTTAAATCCCTCCAAGGATGTTTACTGCATCACCTCCCTGGACAGCTTGTTCCAGTGGTTTTCAACCTTTCCTGGGAGGAAATTCTTCCTAATATCCAACCTAAACCTCCCCTGGC
>VWZW01004758.1:89377-113197 GCA_013397115.1 Edolisoma coerulescens | reverse complement strand
GGGGCCCCTCTGTGGGGCGGGGGTCCCGCTGTGGGGCGGGGCCGCTCTGTGGGGCGGGACTCCCCTGTGTGGGGGCCTCTCGCCGTGGTGCAGTGACCCTCTCTGAGGAGGGGCCCCACGGGGGGAACAGCCCTCCCCGGGTGCTGGGGGACGCCCTGGGGAGTGGGGACCCTTCCCCGGGGCTGTTCTGCCCCAGGGTGGGGGGTGCTGACAAGGGGTGGACGAACCTCCCCAGGGTTTCAGACCCCTCAGACGGGTGAGGACCCCTCTGTGGGTGGGCACCAGCACAGGGGCAGGGCTGCCAGAGCCCCCAGGTACCCCCTGTACTGTGGGGTGACCTTGTATCCCCTCGGCCCTGCTCTGCCACCCACAAACCCTCTAACCTCTCCAGAGCCCCCTCCGTCCCCCATGGGGCTGCTACCCCTGACACCCATCCAGGCTTCCCGGGGACCCTCCCCAGCTCTGGGCTGAGGAGATGCTGCCGCAGACCAACACCAGGAGGTTTTGGGGTCCACCCGTGACCTGGGTGCTCCTCATCCCATTTGGACCTCCAAAGCCCCCTATTTCCCAACACTGGGTGGATGACTTGGCTCCGGGGGCGATGGGGATCGCCACATCCCCGTCCTCAAATCCAGCACCCATCCCTGATCTGTTGGGACGCCTGGTGTCAATCCCAGCACCGCTGGATCCTTTCCCATCCTGGGGGCTCAGAGCACTTCCCTGTCACCCTCGGCCCTCCGCGGGTGTCTGTAGGCCGTGCTGTGTCCGCGGTCTCCATGGGAGCATGCCGGTTGCCAAGCCGGCCGGTGGAGTGCTTGCCACCACCATCGAGCCGTTGGTATGACAACGGGGACACGGGTGACCCGGGGCGTGGTGCTTCGCGTGACGGGGCCAGCGGCCCCTGCGGGGAGGGTCCTGGCCGAGCCTCGCCGACGCACCGGGGGGTCCCCACGGGCTGCCAGAACCTGCTGTGCCGGGCTGGGAACCCCGCGCCAACGCCAGCCCGGGAATTTATTGACACATTGAGGAAGCAAGCGGGAGAGCGTGAGCGGAACCCCTCCGGAGCGAAGGATGTGGGGCGACAGGGCTGATCCCACCGGGGCCCCGGGCCCTGCTCCCTGTCCTTCCGCTTGAGGCCGGGGGTATCGGGACCCCCTCAGTGGGTGCTGGACTGGGGCGTCAGATGAGATAACGCAGCGAAAGTGGAGCGTGTGGAGCGAGGGACGGAGCAAGGGACGGAGCAGCCCAGCGCCTGCCGGACACCCTCCAGGACAGGGCAGGGGGCTCCCCCAGGCCAGGCACCACGGTGGGGACACAGGGGCTGAGGGGGGCACGGCTTGGCCCGCAGCCCACCCCACCCCGCCAGCTGCCCCCATGCTGGATCACCGAGCCAGGATGGAGAGCAGCAGGAAGGAGAAGGTGAGGCCATGCCAGGGCAATGCTGGGGGGCCGGGGGGTGCCCAGTGGGTGTGGGGAAGGGCGTGGATCCTCACCAGCATTCCAGCCTTTCCTGGAGCGAGCGGCCGGGTGCTCCCAGCATCTCCCAAGGTTCCAACAGAGGCAGCCAGGAGGATGGCTGGTGGGGAGGACACCAGCTCCCGGGCAGCCTGGGGCAGCCCAACATGCCCCAGGGCGGGTGCCTATCCCTGAGGTCACCAGCCCAGCACAGCACAGGCCCTACAGCACTGAGGGCTCGAGATGGAGCTGGGAGCATTTGTGGGATGTTCTGCTGGGCTGGGATGCTCCCACCATCCCAACATCGCCCCGGGCATCTTGCAGCCACGCAGCTGCATCCCGGGGATGAGATGGGGCCTGTCACCTCCTTCAGCTGGCTGTCATCGTTGTCACCGGGGCACCCAGCAGGATGGCACACAGCTCATCCCCAGTCAAAAAACAGTTGTGGGAAGCATCCTCTCCCAGATGGATTGAGCTCAGGGGGTCATGGGTGAGGACAGTGGAGACATTCCCTGCTGCCAACTGGGACACCAAGGGGACACCGAGGGGACACCAAGGGGACTCGGCATGTGCTGAACCAGCAGAGACGGGTGTCACTGGCCCCTGCAGCCAGTGACCACATGGTTCCCAGCGCCATCCCTTCTGTGGGATGCATTGGAGCACACCATTTCCACGGGAAGCTGAAAGCCAGATAACGTCATGTGGGAAGAGGCAAATCCTGCCAGGGAAGAGCCAAGCCCATTGTTTTGAAGGCGAGTGAAGAGATGAGTGGGGACATGCGGTGCTGAGATGGAAAAAAACATTGGAGAAATAAAATTCAGACTGCCGGGTGCCAGCCTCGGGACGGGGACCCTCCGGCCATGGCAGATCTGGTGTTCCCATGCCAAGCAGCACCATGGGATGGATTAGCACCGAATACCTTCAGCCAACAACCCAGGAGAGATGATCGAATCCAGCTCCTTGCTTTTCCTAGCAGGATTTTTCCAGTCATCCTGGGCCACACACCCTCTGGATCAGGGTGAACCTCACCACGGTGCTGCCGTGGGTGCCTGGCCCCATTCCAGGGGTCTGTGCTGCAGCCACGTCTCCTGGGGTTTTGTCTCCCAGCACCTGGGGGTCCAGGGCTAATGGAGCCCCTGGAGCTCAGGACCAGGGTGGAGTGGGGAGGTGCCAGGGTGCTGGGATCATGCCGGGGTGCCAGGATCCCACCCAGCTGTGGGTGACAGCTGAGGTCACAGGAGCTCTGCAGGGCCTCAGAGATATTTGGGCTGAGCCCCCACTTGAGGGGTTGGAGCCCAAGGGATGGCATTGCGGGCCAGGTGATGTGCCAGGATGGAGGGCAGCTGGACTGAGCCAAGGCAAGGGGTGCCCCCAATGTTGGGATGCTCCAAACCACGCCCCAAATGCTTTACTGAGCCCCCTACCCCAAAACCTGTGAGGAAACAGCAGCAGCCTCGAGGCAAACATCTCTGTGCCGGCAAGAGCACTGGAGCCTCCCCAGAGCCGGTGACTAATGAGCCCTAATGCTGCCGACTGCAGCTGGCGGAGGAGGGCCGGCTCCAGCTCCATCTGACAGCCGGGGCACCTGGCCCCAGCCCTGCTGGCTAATGGAGGCTGCGCCGAGCCCGGGGTTGCTACGGAAAGGATAAACACGGGTCCTGCTTGCCAGGTGCTTCCCTGGAGTGGGCCCTGCGGCTCTCCCTGGCAGCGAGGCAAGGCAGCAACCCCTGAGAATGTTCCTGTCTGCCTGCCCTCTGCCCCATATTAGCCCCACATTTGATGGGTGAAAAATGGTACCCGTGATTCCCAGTGGGATACAGGGAGAGGGATGCTCCCAGGGGAGCAAGGAAGACACACCAGCATCTTAATCATAAAAGAATCCCATATCCTTGGTGGAAGATGCTGCGCTCCTCAATGGCATGGCCAGAAGTGCTCCTTGCTGGGAATGAACCTGGGATTCACCAGGATGGGATGTCCCAGGTCACTGCTGGAATGGTGCTGGCTTCTACACAACCATCCAAAAAATTCAGCTGGGTGACAGGGATGGCAGAACCCCAGTGCCAACCCCAGTCCCCAGAGCTGACTGTGGGGTCCTGCAGGCAGCACCAGGAGGGGACTTGGTGCCTTGTGACGGTCCTATGGATTCCCTGGTGCCTCTGTTCAGCTGGAGGAGAACAGCAGGGCGATAAGATAAGGCATTTCAGGGTGTCCATGTGCCAGTGGGGAAAACCAGGGCTGGGGGAAGAGAAACTTGGCTATTTCTTGCAGTTCAGGCCCCTTGCATCCCATATCCCTCGTCCCTGGCTGATGCTGTGTTGTGTGCAGGTGGAGCAGATCCTGTCGGAGTTCCGGCTGAAGGAGGAGGACCTGAAGAAGGTGATGTACCGGATGCAGAAGGAGATGGACCGAGGGCTCAAGCTGGAGACACATGAGGAAGCCTCTGTCAAAATGCTGCCCACCTATGTCCGCTCCACCCCCGAGGGCTCTGGTACGGTGTCACTCCCAGTCCCTTGCGTGTTACCCCTTCCTTGGACCCCGTCAAGCTCCATGTGGAAGACTGAGCCTACATAGAGCCCATCACCTTCTCCCCCTCTCCCTGGCTTTGCAGAGGTGGGAGATTTCCTGTCACTGGACCTGGGCGGCACCAATTTCCGTGTGATGCTGGTGAAGGTGGGCGAGGGGGAGGAGGGGCAGTGGAAGGTGAAGACAAAGCACCAGATGTATTCCATCCCAGAGGATGCCATGACTGGGACGGCTGAGATGGTCAGTGGAGCACACGGGGCATCCCGTCCCAGTCCCTTTCACTGTGTGTGTTTCAGTGGGGACACTGGAGGGGACATCCCCATCCCTCCAGCCAGCAGAAGCCGGGGGGTGGCCAGGCCTGGGGAACCCATGGTGGGGACAGTGTCCATCCAAGGGTAGTGGGAGGGTGGGGACATCCCTTGGAAAAGGCTGGACCTCCTGTCTTCCAGCTCTTTGACTACATCTCCGAGTGCATCTCCGATTTCCTGGACAAGCACCAGATGAAGCACAAAAAGCTGCCCCTGGGCTTCACCTTCTCCTTCCCCGTGCGGCACGAGGACATAGACAAGGTGAGGGGGTGGCCGAGCAGCACGAGGGCTCAGGGATCCCCAAGCCTCAGCTACACCCACAGCCCCATTTCGGTCTGACCCCCATTCCAGGGCATCCTCCTGAACTGGACCAAGGGCTTCAAAGCCTCCGGCGCGGAAGGGAACAACGTGGTGGGGCTGCTGAGGGACGCCATCAAACGGCGAGGGGTGAGAGGATCCGACGGCTGTGCTGGCACTGCCGCGGTGCGGAGACTCCAGCACCCCGGCTGTCCCTGCGATGGGCTCACTGGAGCCTGGCTGTGCCTGCAGCAGGGCCACTGGAGCCTGGTGTGTCCCCAGGAAGGGACCACTGGAGCATAGCTGTCCCCATGATGGGGCTGCTGGAGCCAAGTGTGTCCCTGGGCAGGGCTGTTCTGTGTGTGTGCGGACACACCTGCCCAAGTTCTCACCCTTGGGGACTGTTCACCCCAAACCCACCTGTTGTGGGACAGCCTGACCCCCCATGAGCCCACAATGGTCCCTGTCCCCAGGACTTCGAGATGGATGTGGTGGCGATGGTGAATGACACGGTGGCCACGATGATCTCCTGCTACTACGAAGATCACCGGTGCGAGGTTGGGATGATTGTGGGTAAGATGCCCCTTCTACAGGGACACGTGGCTGGGGACAGGGAACTGTCCCATGGTCCCACTCCCCTGCTGCTTCCCCCATCCTTTTGGGGGGACACACCAAGGACAGGGGGGTGGCAGTGGCACCCTGCTGAGGTGTCCGGTGGTTGGGACACCCGATGGCATTGCCTGGCCCCAGCATGGTGGTTGGGGCACTTTGGGAGTAGAAAGAGGGTGGTCATCATGACAGGGCTGGTCCCCACAGGGCTGTTGGTGGCTCTGGCACCTCATCGTAGTGATAGGGACCCGTGGAAGGCAGCTGGTGTCAGAGAGCCAGGTGGTGGGGGTGAGTCTGAACCCTGCTGGCTCCATCCCCCACTCCCCACAGACAGCAGCCCCCCACCTCCCCCAGCCCCTCACTATCTTTAGTGCCATCAGCCATGTGCCAACGTGCCATCTGGGCTCCGCATCCCCGCACCTGGCTAAACACATGCTGGGATGTTTATCAGGCTGGGCCGGCCTCAGCACAGTGCCCAGAGCCCCCGGGACCCTGCCGTGGGGACAAGTGGCCAGCCAGGGCTGTGGGGACACTGCAGGGGTGGGGAGCAGGAGGGGTGTCCATCCCCATCACTGCAGGACAAGGACGTGCAGCTCCAAGCACAGCCCTCAGCCATGATCTCAGTCACTGAATCCTGGTGCTCATGGAGCAGCAGGTGCTGGCTGTTCACTCCGTTCTTCTACTCTGAAATGAGGTCTAGCATGGAATCATTGAATTGTTTGAGTTGGAAAAGCCTCTAAGTCATTGAATCCAACCGTTCCCCCAGCAGTGCCAAGACCACCACTAACCCACGTCCCCAGGTGCCACATCCACACAGCTGTTGAATCCCCCCTCAGGGATGGGGACTTCACCCCTGCCCTGGGCAGTCTGTGCCAGGGCTGAACAGCCCTTTCCATGAAGGAATTTTCCCAATATCCAACAGAAACCTCCCCTGATGCAACTTGAGGCAGTTTCCCTTCTATCCTTGGAGCAATGTGGTCTAGTCAAAGGTGTCTCTGCCCAGGGCAGGGTGGTGGAATGAGATGAATTTTAAGGTCCCTTCAAACCCAAACCATTCCATGGTTCTATGATTTGATGGTTCTATTGCATCCCAATGCCAGGTGGAGTAGGGATACAGGTTTGGGACCTCTGTAGTAAGTTCCCAACCATCCTTGGTTCCAGCTTTCATGAAATCACAGAATGGTTTGGGTTGGAAGGGACCTTAAGGATTATCCAGCTCCATGTCATGGGCAGGGACATCTCCACTAGACCAGGCTGTCCAGCCTGGCTTGGAACACTTCCAGGGATGGAGCAGCCATAGCTTCTCTGGGAAACCTGTGTTTGTCCTTACCACCCTCACAGGGAAGGATTTCTTCCCAGTATCCAATCTCCTCTTTTAGTCTAAAACCTTTCCCCCATGTCCTGGAGCCACCCTTGAAGTAGTTGTATGCCGTGGTGCCAGTCACCAGGTTGAGGAATGTCCCTCATCCATATGGGTCCCAACCCCTATCCTGGCACGTCTGGACCCTCTCCAGTTCTTCCCCATTGCTCCACAAGACTATCCCAGCTTTATCCCAGTTGGGATGGGAGGGCTGTGGCGGGGGTGTGTCACTGCTGCCCCCCTGCCGCCCAGACCCATCCCCAGTTCCCGGCAGGGACAGGCTGTAACGCCTGCTACATGGAGGAGATGCACAACGTGGAGCTGGTGGAGGGCGACGAGGGGCGGATGTGCGTGAACACGGAGTGGGGGGCCTTTGGTGCCTCCGGGGAGCTGGACGAGTTCCTCCTGGAGTACGACCGCGTGGTGGACGAGACCTCACTTAACCCCGGTCAGCAACTGTAAGGAATAGGAGAGATCCAGTTCCTCTGGGCATCCCTCCCATCCCCTGCGCCACACTGGGCTCAGCCCCCCAGCACGGGTGTCCTCCGCCCTGGGCCGGGCCCATGTGCGGGAACACATCCAGCAAGGAGGGGGGAAGGAAAGAGGGGGTGCTGCGGGATGTGACCCCTCAAATCCCAGCTCTGATGCCGCCCCCTGGCCGATACCCCCCCCAGGTACGAGAAGATCATTGGGGGGAAGTACATGGGGGAGATCGTGCGGCTGGTGCTGCTGAAGCTGGTGGATGAGAACCTGCTCTTCAATGGGGAGGCCTCTGAGAAGCTCAAGACCCGCGGGACCTTCGAGACCCGCTTCATGTCCCAGATCGAGAGGTATGAGGCTGGGGGTGGCACCCCAAACCGGCCTGCCAGGCTGCATCGTGCTGGGAGGTCTGTGCTCTTTCTCCACACGGGTCCAGGCACACTGAGGAGTCTGTGCTCTCACTCTGCACTGGGCTGTCCCACATCAGGATCCCCCTATTCCATCATCCCATACCACTCTGCTTTGACTGCCTCATATTGGGGTCCTTTAGCCAGGGGGCCCCTCACCAGCCTGCTCTGACTGTCCATCTTGGAGTCCCTACGTCCTGCCACCCAAACCACAGTGTCCCATGTCATGGGCCCATCATGATGAGACATCATGATCCCATCGTTCCATACTTGCCTGCTCTGTCCCGTATTGGGGTCCCCATGTCCCATCACCCCACATTAGGGGGGCCCACTTCCAGGTCCCTCTGCCCCATCACCCCACACCAGCCCTCTACAGCAGCCCCATGTTGGGGTCCCCCATCCCATCACCCCACACCAACCTGCTCTGATTGACCCAGTTGGGGTTCCCCATCCTGTCACCCCATACAACTGTCCCATGTGAGGATCCCCCATCCCTCTCTAGCTGTCTCACCCAGGGTCCCCACCCCCCAGCCCTTGCTGACCCCCTTTTCTCCCCCCACCCCAGCGATTCTGATGACCGCAAGCAGATCTACAACATCTTGTCAGCCTTTGAGCTGCTGCCGTCTCGGACGGACTGTGAGATCGTGCGCCGGGTGTGTGAGAGCGTGTCCACACGCGCCGCCCAGATGTGCTCGGCCGGGCTGGCCGGCGTCATCAACCGCATGCGGGAGAGCCGCAGCCAGGACACCCTCAAGATCACTGTTGGTGTCGACGGCTCTGTCTACAAGCTCCATCCCAGGTGGGGATCCCCAGACCCTCCTCCCTGCCGACATCCCTATCCTCTCCCTTCATCCCCCAAGCCTTGACCCCCTTTGTGACCCCATTTGTGACCCCGTGTTCCCACTCCCCAGCTTCAAGGACCACTTCCACACCACAGTGCGGCAGCTGACGCCCGGCTGTGACATCACCTTCATCCAGTCAGAGGAAGGCAGCGGGCGCGGGGCCGCCCTCATCTCAGCCGTGGCCTGCAAGATGGCCTGCATGATGGGGCAGTGAGCTGGACTCAGGGGGGGATGGCGGGGCCGGTGGTCCCGCTTGGAGCGCTGTGGGAGCGGACACGGACGTGGGAAGGAGGCAGCTCCGGCCCCCCAATAAACGGGGTGTGTGTGGACTTCTCTGGGGCCGCTTGGGCCACTGCTTCTCATGCCTCTCCCCCCATGCTGACAGGGAGATCCCCGCAGGGCTGCCCCACACATATGGGGCGGCCGAGGAACTTCTCATGCCCTCACACCCCCCCATCCTCACACAGCTGCAGCAAGGGAGGCTCCAGCAAACCCCAGCCCCCTTGCTGGGGGAAAGCATCCCCAAGGGGGTTGGCCTAGAGATAAGAGGCTCTTTGGGAGTACTTTGGGGAGGGGTGTCAGGGTGGAGGAGCTCCTCACCAATGATCCCTGGGGTGCAGAGACTGACCAGAGTGCACCAGAAATGGGCCAGATGGAGGGGGGCATATTGGGGGGATCACCTCTAGCCATGTCGCCACCCATGTTCCCTGAAAGGTCTGGGGCACCCCAGAGATCTGAGTTCACCAGAGGGTCTGGAGCAGAGTATTGGGGTCCCTCTGGGGGTCATGGGCACCCCAGGGTGTTGGGGTCCCTCTAAGGATCTGGCAGTACCACAGCATATTGTGGTTCCCTGAAGGCTCTGGAGGCAAACCAGGGTTTTGGGTCACTCTGAGGGTCTGGAGCACCCCAGGGTGGAGGGGTCCTCCTGGGATACCACAGGGTGTTGGGATCCCTTTGGAGGTTTGGGGCACCCCAGGGCCTGGGGCCCACTCGGGGTGTTGGGGTCAGCCCTGGGGGTGTGGGGCTACCCCATGGTATGGGCTGTCTTGGGGGTCTGGGGTTGTATCTGGGATGTCTGGGGCCACTGCAGGGGTCTGGGGTCACCCTGGGACATGGGGGCACCCAGGATCCAGGGACATCTCAAGGTGCTGGGGTAACTCTTGGGCATCCGGGACCACCCGGGGGGACTGGATCACCACAGGGTGTGGAGCCAACCTGGAGGGCTGGGACTACCGAGGGGTCTTGGTGTCCTCACAAAGCACAGGGTCACCCCACGGCTGGGGGGTGCACGTTGAGGGGCTGGCAACACGGGGGGATCTGTGTCACCCCAAGGGACAAAGCCACCCTGCGGTGCTGCTCCTGAAGGCCCCGACCCCACAGGTGGCACTGGGATCCCCACAGCTCATTGCAAGAGGGGAAGGGGATCCCTCTGCTCTGCTGGGCCGCAGCCCACAGCCAGCAGGATTCCCTGTGTTCTGATTGGCTGGAGCCCTCAGCCAGCAGGATTCCCTTTGTTCTGATTGGCCACAGCCCGCAGCCAGTAGGATTCCCTGTGTTCTGATTGGCTGGAGCCCTCAGCCAGCAGGATTCCCTGTGTTCTGACTGGCGGGCATCAGAAAGCCATCCTTGAGCCCTGATTGGTGGCAGCCCTCAGAGACCTGCAGTCTCTCTGTTCTGATTGGCCGGGGGAAAACAGAAGAGATCTCCTGCACTCTGATTGGCTGGAATTAAAAAACAAAGAAAGGGTGTGGGATTCCCTGTGCTCTGATTGGCTGGGACTGAAGAAGGGATTCCCTGTGCTCAGCCGGGACAGTGCCAGTGCCATGCGCTGGGGACAGTGAGGCTGATCCCGAGCCCACGGCAGTGCCGGTGACAAGTGCGTGACAGGTGACAGTGCCGAGTGCAGGGACAGGTGCAGTGCCAGGCACGGGGACGTGCTGGTGCACAGTGAGGGGACACTGACAGCCAGGGCCACCCAGGCGTGTGGAGGGAACCGCTCACTCCAACCCACGTGGGACACATCCCCACGCTACCGCTGGCACCTCTGGTGTCACCTTGGCCCTGCTGGGGGCAGGCAAGGGCCAGACTGTCCCCTGCCTGGTGCCATATGCCCTTGTCACCGTGTCCTCCCAGGGCAGACACAAAAGACCCGTGGAGCCAGAGCAGGGACTTTATTGTGCAGGATGGAGATGGCTGGGCTGGGGGGGCATCGGGGGCTGGAGGAGCATCGGGGTTTGGGGGCACTCAGGGCTGTGCCTGTGGAAAAAGGAAAGAGCAGGGAGTGAGTCGGGGGCCAGCAGAAGCAGCTCCTCCAGCCTTCCCCCTGCCCTACAACGCACTCTGGGGTGACCTCGCTCACTCCCACCCTACAGAGCTAGAGCAGAGAAGGTTCAGGAACCCCAAGCACCCTCCCACGCCTCTGGCAGGTGTGGGGTGCAGGATGTGGGTCACAGGGTGCAGGATGTGGGGTGCAAAGTGTGGACGCAGGGCGGGGATATGGGATCAGCATGTGGGGCGCAGGACATAGGGTTCAGGATCAGGATGCAGGGTGCAGGATGCAGGGTTCAGGACACAGTGCAGGATTGGGATACGGGATGCAGGGTATTTGGTGCAGGATCGGGATATGGGGGTGCAGGATGTGAGTTTGGGATCAGGGTGTAGGGTGCGGGACACAGTGTGGGACAGGGGGCGTGGGACTGCGATGCAGGGTGCAGGACACGGTGCAGGATGTGGGATGTAGGATTGGGATGTGGGTGCGGGACACAGGATGCAGGGTGCAGAGTGCAGGAGCAGCCCATGGGATGCAGGATCAGGATACAGGCGGGCACTAACCGTGCTCAGGACCGGCAGATGCCCATGGCAGTGCAGATGTCCCGGGGCATGTCCCCGTTCTGCAGCCCCTCAATGATCTGGTCCCGGAACTTGTTCACCAGCTGCTGGCACAGCCTGCCCTTGGCCCGGCCCAGCGCCTGGCAGCCCTTCTGCAGCGCCGCCACCACCGCCGACTGCCAAAGCCACCGCAGGTCAGGGGGCCGCAGGGAGATGGCCCCGGCCCGGCCCCCCAAACCCTCATCACGCCTCACCTCGTCGGGGTCGTCACCTGCCAGCGCCTGTATCTTCTTCAGGACCTTGGTGCACAGTTTGCACTTAATCCCCCTGCCCCACACCGCGCCGTCCCCGTCAGCCACGCCGTCCCCGTCAGCCATGTTGTCCCGTTCGGCCACATTCCCCTGTGGGGACACAAAGACCCTCAGAGCTGCCTGGACCCCTGGGTGGCCCTGGCAGAACTTGTGGGTGGGGTGCTCACCAGGGCCAGGCTGTCCCAGAGGTCCTGGCACTGCTGCTCCCGGCCACAGCGTTTGGCCATGTCCATGTCCCAGCACCAGGACACTGGGTCACCCTGGCAGGGCAGGGGGGCCACGGCCTGTGTTGCTGCATGGGGACAGGATGGTGAGCGTGGCCGCAGGTTGGGTGCCCATCACTGAGGTCCCCGGAGGCCCTGGAGGTGCCCAGACCCCTAAACCACCAGCCCCAGGTACTCAGCCCCATCCCTACCATTGCTCCTGCCTGTACCCACAGCCTTCTGTTCCCACCGTTCCGAGGTCCCCATGCAGACCCTGTCCCCAAACATCCCCAGGTGCCAGTCCCAACATGGGCACCATCCCCATCATCCCTGGGTCCTCAGGCAGACCCCATCCCTGCCACCCCCAGGTGCTTGTTCCCATGAGACCTCATCCCTGCAACCCCTGGGCCCCCACCATCCCTCCTGCCGTCCCCTCGTCCTCCTTCCCACATCCCTGAGTGCCGTCCCTACACAGACCCCATCCCGATCCCCCCGGGTCCCCACACAGACCCCAGCCCCGCCAAGCTCCATCATCCAGGCTGCCACCCCCATTGTCCCCATGAGCCTCCTCTCCCCACCACCTCGGGGGGACCATCCCCCTGGGAGGCAGGAGGGTCCCCATTACCTCCCACCAGCAGCAGCACCAGGAGGAAGGTGGCAGCCATGGTGAGCCCACTGAGCCGGCGACAGCAGGCGACTGACAGTGGGTGACCGCCTGCGTCCTGACACCTTTTATAGTGGGGCCGTGGGGGTGGGGGACCAAAACCCCAAAGCGCCTTAGAGCAGAACACCGCGGCTCACCAGGGCCCTTCCTGCCTCGCACCTCCACCCCCGCAGGAAGGGGGCTCGGGGGGGACATGGGGGGGCTCAGCACCCTCGTCCCCCCAGGGACGCTGCCTGTAAGTCCCCCGAAGTGTGGGGCGGGGAGGGAGCGGTCAGACCCCCGAGGGCTCCGGAGGATCCATCCCGGGATCGGAGAGGTCTATCCCCGGGTCCCCTTTGGCCCCTCCGGGCTCTGGGGAGTCCAAGGGCTTGGGCTCAGTGTCCCCGCGGGGTCAGTCCTGGTGTTCTCTCTGGGGTGGGTCACGGTGCCCCCCAGGGCTCGGTCGCGGTGTCCCCTNCACAGCGGTTGCCATGGCAACTCCCGAACGTCACTTCCGCCGCGCGGTCACACAACTTCCGTGCTTGGCGGCGTTCGCGCCTTTCCCGCCGCAGCCCCACCCCCATGGCGGGCGCCGGTGTNCCCCGTACGTGGCCTGCGGGGGTCCCGGGGGGCCGAGCGGGTGTCCCCGTCTGGGGGCAGGGGAGGCCCTGAGGGGTGGGGCTGGGGGGACTCTGAGGCCCTGCAGCCTGAGGGGGGCNNAGTGTGCTGGGGGGCGCTGGGGTGTCCAGGGGGCTGTGCAGGGCCCGGGTCCATGTGGGAGGGGGGTCCTGGGGGAATCCAAGGCCTATTTTGTGGGGAGTTCAGGTGTCCTGCTCTGGGGTGGGATTTTAGGAGAGAGTGGGATGGTCCTATCACCGGGATGAGTCTGGGGATGCCCTGGGTTGGGAGGAAGCAGGGCTGAGTGGGCGCAGCGTGCAGAGGGAGGGTCAGACCCCGACACGGTTTGTGTTTTGGGGGTGGGGAAGATCATTTTTAGGGGGACTGTTGTGCCTTGGGGTGACAGCGACGGGTGAGTGGGAGCCAGGATCCTTAACTCGCCAATTTATTTTCCAGAGCCGTGGTTAGACCCCCCCGTCCCACACGATGTTTTCGGAGCAGGCAGCCCCCACGGCGCAGGGGCTGCTGGCCCCCCCCTCGGCCGAGCCCCCCACCTTCCCCAGGGTGCCGGTGTCGGGATACTCGGACTGCTCCCAGCCCTTCCAGCTGGGCGAGCGCAGCTTTTCCCGGCAGTACGCCCACATCTACGCCGTGCGCCTCGCCGGGATGCGGCCAGGGCTGGAGCGGCGCGCACGGAGCCGATGGGGTGAGCCCGGGGGGACCCCCCTCCATCGGGGCCCTGCCCCGGGAAAAACACGGAGGGGCTGGAGCATGCCCAGGGGTAGGGACGAAGCTGGGGAATGGGCTGGAGCACCAGGAGCAGCTGGAGGGGCTCAGCCTGGAGAAAAGGAGGCTCAGGGGGACCTTCTGGCTCTCCACAATTCCCTGGCAGGAGGGGGCAGCCGGGGGGGTCGGGCTCTGCTCCCAGGGAACAGGGACAGGACAAGAGGAAACAGCCTCAAGATGTGCCAGGGGAGGCTCAGGTTGGATCCTGGGGAAATTCCTTCCTGGAAGGGCCTGTCCAGCACTGGCACAGCTGCCCAGGGCACTGTTGGAGTCCCCATCCCTGTGGGGAAATAGCAGCTGTGTGGACATGGCCCTTGGGAACACAGGTTAGTGGTGGCCTTGGGAACAAACTTCTCTGGAGCTGCCTTAGGATTTTATCTCTGTGTTTGGCCAGATTTATGTCTGGAGTCCAGAAGTGAGGGAGTGTTCCCGTCCTCAGGCTGGACGTACCCTGCAGGCATCCCTGGGGGCAGGATCCGTCCCTGTGGGTACGGAGTCCATCCCTGCCAGGCTGGGATCCCCCCAGAGCCTTCCTGCAGCCTGAGCAGCTCCAGTGTACCCAGCTGTCCCAGCCTCCAGCGGCCCTTTACACCCTTGACAGGGGATGTGCAGCAGAGCCCGCCCAGAACAGCTCAGCCCCCCAGCTCTGGGATGCACAGTCATGATGGGATAATCCCTTTGCAGCAGGGTTATTATTATCCTGCTGCAGTTCCCACCTGGAGTTCTGACCCTGGGACAAACCACATTCCCCATCAGATGGAAGGGGGGGTGTGGGCAGGGGGAACACGATTGTCTGAGTCACATCACCCCACACACTTCTGGGAACAGGAGTCAAGTGTGATGTTTGTCGGGGTGGGGCTGGGGGCCCTGGCCAGGAAGTGGGGTACAGGGGGGTGAGAGGTGCTGGTTGTGCCGGGGGGGCTGTTTCCTGGCCGAGGGGGTTGTGGTTCTGGGGGTGGGACCCTCACGCTCAGAGTTTCCACCCGCGGGATGAAGCAATGCCAGCGCTGCTGGGGCTCTGCCCCCCCGGCCTGGGCACGGCCCGCGACTGAATTTCCTTCGGCTTTGCCCTTCTATGGGCAAAAACCCCTTCGGTGGAAGCTTTTGGGCCGGATGCCTGGACTTGAGCTTTCCCCAGCCCCGTGGGCTGTGTGGAAGCAAAGCCAGTGCTGGTCCCACAGCGGATGTCATTCCTGGGTTGGCCACCCTGGACTTTGCCAAGTGTGACAGGACCCAGTGGTTTGTAAAGCTCCACCTCCTGGAGTCCTGCGATAGGACCAGATTTTGGGGTTTGTCTCCCAGCAGGAAGCGCCTGCAGGCAAAAATGTGGAGAGCACAGCCCCCTCCCGCCGAACACACATTTTGGGGAGTTTGAGCCAAAAATAAGAAACTTCAACAGGATTGTTTTTGTTCTGACTCGGAGTGTTTGCATTCCTGGGCTCGGGAATCCATGTTTCCAGTGTGGGGTGCCAGGGATGGCAGCGGGGTGCTCTCCCTGGGACAAGAGTCACGTTCAGCAGCGCGTGATGAGCAAAGGGAGATTTTTGGGAGGAGAAATGTCACCCAGAAAGGACGAGGAGCTGGCGCAGGCAGTGTTGTTTTGGGACAGGAGACCGAGAGCAGGTTCCTTGCTCCTCTTCAGGGCCTGAGGCTCGGGATGGACTTCACAGGCTGGTTTAAACAGGGCAGGACGGCCCCACGCACTGGATGGGGCTGGAGCATCTCCAGGTCCCCAGGGGTGGGGTAAGACGTTTTGGGCTCACCTGGTGGTGAGGGAGATTTTTGCTCCTCAGCCACAAAGTGGATACAGCTGGGGCTGCGGTGCTTCTTGCAGCCCCCAAAGTTCTCCTAGCCTGTATCCCCTGTGGATCCCTGCCTAAAGCCCAGGGACCTGTCAGTGTGCCAGGATCTTCTCTGGATGTGATGGGGATCCTGAATTCCAGCAGGGATCTGGGGCAGAGGATCTGGCCCTGGCAGAGATAAGGTTTGGGAGTGTTGAGTGATCTCCTGCCTGTCAGCTCTGAGGACGTTTGGGTCATCCCCTGGATGGAGAGCAGGACCAGCAGCCCCCCATGCCCAAGGGCAGGAACGTTGCATCCTGGGCCCTTCCCGGGCAGAGCTGTTACTGGGAGCTGAACGCACCATCCTGACCCAGCTTTCCCCCCAGCACGGAGGAAATGCCTGCAGGCTTGCAGGCTCTGGAACGCTCCTCGGCCCCATCTGGCCCACACATGTCCGCTCGGCGCCGTGCCTCGAGGAAAAGCAGGAGGCTTCCCAACATTCCCCAACGCCTCTTGCTGGCCTCGATGCTGGCGCCCTTGAGCCGCCGCCGCCAGCCCTGCGTCACCCCGAGGCCGCTGACCACTGTCACTCTCCACAGGGAGTGACATCGCGCTGCGGAAGCTCTCGGAGCTGCAGGCAGGAGAGAAGTGCTGCGTGGTGGGGACGCTCTTCAAGGCCATGCAGCTCCAGCCCTCCATCCTGCAGGAGATCAGCGAGGAGGTAACGGGCTCACCCCCTCCTCCTGCTCCACACAGCTCTGGGGGTTGTGCCAGCACACCTGAGAGCTCAGCTGGGTTTCCATAGCTTCCCTGTGCTCGTTGTAGCCAGGGAGCTGGCAGGGATTTGAGCTGAGTTTGTGCCAGAGGATGATGGCCTGTGCCCACCCTGTCCCTATTGGTGCCAGCATGGTGTGCTCCTTATGAAGTCATGGAAACATGGAATGGGTTGTGTTGGAAGGGACCTTAAAGCTCATCCGTGGGCAGGGACACCTTACACTATCCCAGGTTGCTTCAAGCCCCATCCAACCTGGCCTTGAACTTCCAGGGATGGGGCAGCCACAGCTTCTCTGGGCACCCTGTGCCAGGGCCTCCCCACCCTCACAGGGAAGTATTCCTTCCCCATATCCAATCTAAACCCACCCTTTGTCCATCTGAAGCTGTTCTCCCCGCCGCTTACCGCCACTCTTGCTCAGTGCTGCTTTTCCAGCCCTTAGAGGGTTTGGATCCAGGGGGGTTGGCAGTGCAGACCCCCTTTCCCTGCCACAGGAGAATGAGGGGGGTGAGGAGGTGTCAGGGAAGCTCTGCCATCCCCGTGTGGGCTTGGGGCCCGTTTGCTCCCAGCCAGTTCACGTTGGGAAGTTTGAAGTTCCCAGCACCCGTCTGAGCCACTTCCTCCTTGGATGGGGCTCGTGTTCGGGACGCTGCAGGGAAGCGCTGAGTGAAACCAGCCCGTCTGGTGGTTCCAGCTGCCAGGGCTGCACTGGTGATGGGGGGCTGGGGTCCTTGGGGGCTGCTGGTCCTCGCTGAGGCCGTCAGAGCTGTCCCTGCACCCTCACAGCACAACCTGGTGCCTCAGCCACCCCTGCCCAAGTACATCCAGCCCTCTGACGAGCTGATCCTGGAGGATGAGCTGCAGCGGATCAAGCTGGAAGGAGCCATTGATGTGCAGAGGCTGGTGACAGGTGAGGGACAGCGGTGGCTCTGTGGTGGCACCGCTCCGCGGGTGCTGGCCAGGGCTGACCGCCTGCTGTGCCGTAGGGACCATCTTGGCCGTGTACGGCTCCGAGCAGGACGACGGCAGGTTCCTGGTGGAGGATCACTGCTTCGCCGACTTGCCGCCGGCACTGCCCTGGAGCGGGCCCAGCTCCGACCGGTCAGTCAGCAGCAGCAGGCGTGGGGCTGGCACCGTGTCCCTGCTGTGTGCCTGAGCCCCTTGTGCCAAGAGGGCTGGCAGAGGGGACTGTGCCCCTGCCCCGGCTCTCTGAAGCCCCTTGGTTTGGGAGCGTGGCACTGCCTGAGCCTCTCCATCCGTCCAGGTTCGTGCTGCTGGCCTCGGGGCTGGGGCTGGGCAGTGTGAGTGGGGAGGCCCTGCTGAGCACTCAGCTGCTGGTGGACGTGGTGACGGGGCAGCTGGGTGCAGAGGGCGAGCAGAGCTGCGCTGCCCACATCACCCGTGTCATTCTGGCCGGGAATCTGCTGAGCCAGAACACACAGAGCCGAGACACCATCAACAAGGTACGGCAAGGAGGGGGCTGCGGCCTTGTGGTGCTCCTGCGGCGCTGGGAGGGTGTGGGGAGGGGGCAGAAGGGGCGCAGGGCTGTCCCTCACTGTCTTCCTGCTCACCCAGGCCAAGTACTTGACCAAGAAGACACAGGCTGCCAGTGTGGAGGCTGTGAAGATGCTGGATGAGATCCTGCTGCAGCTCTGTGTGAGTGCTCGGGGTTGGCCGGCGAATCAGGTTCCTTTGGGGGAGGGAGCCTGGTTCCTGAGGTGGGGGAGCAGCCCAGGGTGCACGGTGGCAAAACCCCCTTCCCCAGCACCCAACTTCCCTCTGAGCACCCCATATGGGGAGGCAGCTCACAGCCCGGCTCCAGATCCTTCTCCCGGGGTCTGGCCTCCGTGGTGAAGCCAAGCCGGGTGTCTTGGGGAAAAGGAGCAGCAGTGACACCAGGGCTTTGCTCTGGGCCCCCTTGGCCCCCCTTTGCACTTTGGCCACCCCATTGGTCCCTGCTCTACTGACAGACCTCCGTGCCTGTGGACGTGATGCCCGGCGAGTTTGACCCCACCAACTACACGCTGCCGCAGCAGCCCCTGCACCGCTGCATGCTGCCCCTGGCCAGCGCCTACGCCACTCTGCGCCTCGTCACCAACCCCTACCAGGCCGACCTGGACGGTGTCAGGTAAACAAACCTGGTGTGCTACCAGCTCTGGTGACAACTGTCAGCGGCGTGGGACCATGGGACATGTCCCAGCCCGTCCAACATCTAAAGTTCCCCTTCTTTCCCCCATAATGTAGGTTTTTGGGGACATCAGGACAAAACATCAGTGATATCTTCAAATACAGCAGCATGGACGACTACCTGGAGATCCTGGAGTGGACACTGCTGGCAGGACACATCAGCCCCACGGCCCCAGACACCCTGGGTATGGTGAGGGCTGAGGGGCTGTTGAATGGGGGGGGGCTTTGCCAGGGGCTCCCTGCCTAATTCCCATCTTCCCCAGGCTGTTACCCGTTCTACAAATCTGACCCGTTTATCCTCACCGAGTGCCCTCACGTCTACTTCTGTGGCAATGCGCCCCGTTTCCAATCCAAGCTGCTCCAAGGTGGGTCTCGCAGCACACCCAGATCCTCACGGGGGCTGGGAACCCGCGCCGAGGGGCTCCTCTGCCTGACACCCACCTGTGCTTGCAGGGAAGGAGGGGCAGCGGGTGCTGCTGGTGACGGTGCCCGACTTCAGTGCCACGCAGACCGCCTGCCTCGTCAACCTGCGCGACCTCACCTGCCAGCCCATCACCTTCTCCGGCTTTGGGGCTGACAGCGAGGACGGGGACATGGAAGTTGGGCACTGACCACAGGGAGGGCACAGACTCCACAAGCCCCCACCCCTCAAGGTTTCCTTTGTCTGTCCTCTGGGAGGGTGACACAGCTGGGGAAGCACCAGAGGGACAAGATGCTTGTACCAATATAACTTGATTTATTTGTGTAACAAAAACTGTATGGAGGGGAGAAAGGCTGTGCCCGCCTCCATGGGCCCTGCCCAGGAGAGCAGTACCACCCCTGCCACCCCACTGGGACACGGACAGTGGGCTGGCACGGCCCAGCTCCGAGGGATGGGGTAGCATGTCCCTGACAGCACCCAGCTGTTGGTGACAATGCCCGCAGTCCTTGGAAGCAGCAAGGTGAGTGGCTGGAGCCCACCTGGAACAACTGCCTGGGCTCAGGGAAGATGTTGGAAGCGGATGCCAAAGCATCCGACCATGGCTTGAAGCTGAGTGAGGGGTCGAGTGTCCCTAGTCCCCAAAGTTCACGGTGTAGGTTTCGGCCGTGGTGAGGGGCTGCACCGTCCCTGTGTGCAACTCCCAGCCCTCCGTCTCTGTCACCAGCTCGGTGACCACTTCTGTCTCGGTGTCCATCTCCCAGGTGCCTGCAGTGGGTGGCTCCTGGCTCCAGGGCGTGTAGGCCGTGCTGCTGAAGGGGAAGGGCAGGGCTGTGGTGGACGGAGGGGCCGTGGGGCTGCTGGTGGCCGTGGTGGCGTTGAGGCGCCGCAGCCGCATCTGCTCGCGCAGCCGCATGCGGTGCCGCAGCCGCATCCGCAGGCGCAGGCGCTCGCGGGGCGTCATGGGCCGGCCAGGCACCACGCGGCGGATCGGCCGGTTCCCGTTCATGGCCATGATCTCCCGGATGCGCTTCCAGTTGGAGCGGGACAGAACGAAGTTGCACTGGGTGGCCCCGATGTCGTAGAGGACGTGGCAGGTCTTGACGCTGGGGTTGTAGCCCTCGGCCCGTGCCGACACGCGGTACTCGCCCGGGTTCAGGATGCGCCAGTAGTCGCCGCCGCTGGCTGCGGGGACGGGGGCAGCGGGGTGGGATGGGGGCGGCGCGGGGCTGCCGGCACCCTGCCAGCACCTCGCGGCACCTACCTGTCCTGACGTTGTGGTTGATGCCCCCCACCACAATGGTGGCGTTGGCAATGGGCTCTCCCTGCTGGTCCGTCACCACGCCCTTGATCCCCCGATGGATCTGGGTGAGGAAAGGGATGAGCAGAACTGTGTGGGACAGGTGGGGCAGCTGTGGCCGTGTCCCAGCACACACCTGCTCCATGAAGGTGAGCAGAGACTCCTTGTTGTTCTCCCACTCCTGCTGCAGCTCGCTCTCGTGGGGGAACTTGTCACAGCCCAGGTAAATGGAGAGCTCCAGGCAGTTGGTGTGCAGGTAGCTGAAGTCATTCATACCTGCAAGAGCACAGACACCCACCCAGCCGCTTGCTCACCTGCCAATGGCTGGGCTATGGGGCAGCCACGCCACTGGCCCCAACTTACTGCCAGCCCGGGGGTGCCACTTGGCGCCCTGCACGATGCCCATGGCGTCGGTCACGTCCTGTGCGTGGCAGCCCCCGCGGAATGTCTCGGTCATGGTGAGGTGTGCCGAGGCATAGGAGATGGCGAGCCAGCGGAACACGGCGTGGTCAGGCGTCTCCTGCAGCTCGGGGTGCTCATCCTCGTAGTCCAGTGGACGAGGGGCAGCTGCTGGCGTTGGGGGGCTGGGCCGGGCCGTGTCAAAGGGGAAGGACACCAGCTTCTCCCCGCCCTGCAGGTTGGCTCCCAGTACGAAGGGGTTCTTGTCCATCCACGCCATGACAGCCCGTGTCTCCACTGCCACCTGTGAGGCAGCCACAGGGCATGAGGTGTCACCCCTGCCACCCTCTCCCCGTCCCTGTCCCGCCCCTGTGCCGCACTCACCGCCGCATCCTCGGACAGGTAGTGGTCTGGGACAGGGATGTGGTGGTTGGGGAACTGGTGGGGCACCAGCCGTCTCTCCTCGGCTGCCCACAGTGCTGAGGCCAGGTCGGGGAAGTTCTCAAAGAGGTCAAAGCCTTCCTCTGTCCAATGGCCCAGTGCCCAGTTGCCCAGTTCAGAGCCCTGCGGGCAGCCCAGGACACTGATGAGTCCAGAGGGGCTGCATCCCACCACCCACATCCCATCCCACCACTCCAAGTCCTGTCCCCCATCATCCCATCCCATCCCATCCATCTTCTCTGACATCTCAGGTGCCCAGCTTGGAGCCCTGCGGCCAGCCCAGGGCAGCAGTGAGCTGTGGGGAGGGGGCTGCATCCTACTGCTTTGCCATCCCATCCCAGTGCCCCACAGCCCATCCCAGCACCCCACATCCTTCCCCACTGCTCCACTGTCCTCCTTCACTGCCTCACGGCCCATCCCACCCTGCCGCCCCCTCACCGCCTCGTGGGCCAGCTCGTAGCCATCGGGGTTGAGGGACGGGACGAGGTGGATGCGGGTGTCGGTGACCAGGCCCCGCACGCGGGGGTTCCCATCCTGGTACTCCTTGCACAGGAACTGCATCAGCAGCAGCAGCAGCTCCCGGCCCAGCGCCTCGTTGCCGTGCAGCCCCGCCGTGTACCGGAACTCGGGCTCGCCTGAGGCGGGGGCCCAGCAGGGTCAGCAACCGCCGGGGCCCACGGCTGGAGGCCCCCAGTCCCTCATGCCTCCCTCACCCGTCTCGTGCTCGCCCGGGTTGTCGGAGACCTCCATGGCGTAGATCTTCAGCCCCCGTGAGCTCTTGCCAATGTTGTAGATGCGGGTGATGGTGGGACACTCCTCATTCACCACCTTCATCAGCTGCAGGGCGGGGAGAGATGGGGGCAGTGCTTGGGAGGACAAGCCCATTCCTGCAGAGAATCCCACCCCCACGGAGGATCCCACCCTGTGGAGATGCCCAAAACCACAGAGAATGCCATGCCCCAGAGGTGTGCCCACCACCACAGAGGTGTCCACTCCTCATGGAGGATCCCACCCCACAGAGGATCCTACCACCATGGAAGATCCCATCCCCCATAAAACTGCTCATCCCCAAGGAGGTGCCCACCCCCATGGAGGATCCAACCCAACCCCACCCAAAGGATCTCACCACCATGAAGGATCCCACAACCCAGGGTGTTCCATCCCCTACAGAGGATCCCACCCCACGCCAGATCTGCCCCCCAGCAGTGCCCACCTGCCTCATGTCCTTGTAGGAGTGGTGTCGGAAGTCCAGGTTGTCTGTGGAGGTCACCTCGTTCTGCTGGGTGTAGTAGCTGCTGACAGCTGTGGAGGGAACAGGGACACAGCAGCGGAGAATGGCTGGATAGAACCCACCCCCCCATGGCCCCCAGGCTGCTTTGGGGTGACTGTTACCAGAGAGGGGGCACCCCAGGACCTCGAGGCGCAGGCAGAGGCTCCCGTTCCAGCGCTGGGGGTAGATGCGGATGTATCGGGCCACCACTGGCTCAGGGAACTCACTCAGCACCGGCGTGTCCTTGTCCACGTTGCCATAAAACATCTGGCGAGGAGGGAGAGATGTACCCAAGGGGGCCCCATTGTTCCCACATCACCCGCCCAGAACAGGTCCCCACCATCTCCTCGTAGCCGTTGCTGTACATCACCCAGTGCTGGCTGTCGTTGCTGAAGCCCACATAGAAGTTGGTGACAAAGTCATCGCTGCGGGAGGACAGGGACAGGTTGGGACAGGGGTCCCCACACTGCTCCCCCCGCCCCACGGCCCCGGCTCCACCCCCGTGTCCCCGTACTGGATCTGGGAGTCGCGGCCCTGGGTGATGACACCGGTGAACATGGTGATGCGGCGGGTGTCCACCTCGAGCCAGTGTGCCCGGCTGTCATCCTCAGCACACCACGCCCCGTCAAAGAAATCCTCCTCGTTGGTGCCCGCCTGGGGAGCAGCGAGCGGGATGTGGGTGGGACTGTCACCATGCCCCGTGGGGTGGGCGCGGGGGGTGACCCTCACCTGCATGTTGAGGCGGCCGCGCTGGGCACCCAGCCCGTGGCGCAGCATGGAGGAGGCCAGGATCTGGTCATCCTCGATGCGGTGGGACTCCAGCCCGATTGGGGGACACCCTGGGGACAGCAGGGGGAAGGGGGGGATGGGCTTCTTCCCCTGAGCAGGGTGTCCCTGTCACCCCAGGAATGGGGGCGCTCACTTTTCTTCTCTGCCGGAGGGGCCCATTCCTCCTCATCTGGATCCCACTTCTTTCCTCCTGGTTTTTTGGGTTTTCCTGGGAAAGGAAAGGGCACAGTGAGGGGGGCAGGGACGGGGACGGGTGTGAGGGGACAGGGATGGGGGCTGGCACCCACCTTTGCGGTCCTGGCCCTTCTCCTCCGCCCAGCGCTCTTCCTCCTCCTCTTCCTCTTTCTTGGGCTTCACTGTTGGTGAGGCGATACCCACCCCAGGGACGTGACACCAGTCCCAGGAATGTGCCACCCACCCCGAGAATGTGCCACTGGTGCTGGGGGTGTTCCCACCCTGGGAAAATGCCACCTCCCGGGGGATGTGACACCCACCATGCAGACCTGTCACTCGCCCCAGGGGTGTGCCACCCACCCCAGGGACGTGCCACCATCCCTGAAGACACGACACCCACCCTGGTGATGTGACATCCACCCCAGGGAGGTGACACTCACCATGCAGATATGTCACCTATCCCAGGGACATGCCACTGACCTTGGGACATGTGACCCACCCTGGTGGTGTGCCACCCACCGTGGGGATGGAACACCCAGCCCAGAGACATGCCACCCTCCCTGTGGCTCTGCCATCGACCCTGGGGCACACATGCCCACCACGGGCACCTGCCCCCCT
>VWZW01004758.1:25151-40971 GCA_013397115.1 Edolisoma coerulescens | reverse complement strand
CGCTGGTGAGGGCCGGTGGCACACCGGGCGGGGTGCCGGGCGGGCCCGGGGAGGGGTCGCGGAGGGACAGCGGCCGGGGGACTATGGCAGGGGCAGGAGAGGGCAGCGAAGCCCTTGGGCCGGGGGTGGGTCAGGCACCGCCCGTGGCTTGCGGGGCCTCCTCTGGCCTTGGGCCCCTCCTGCGGGGGGGTTCCTTGTGGTCCGGTCGCTCACCCGGGGGTTCCCCCTCTCCCCGCGAGGTCCTTCCTCTCCCTTGAGGTTCCCCTCCCCACCTGCTCCCACCTGTCCCCGTGGGTTCCCCGGCTCCTGTGGGGTTCCCCTTCTTCCCCGCGTGGGTCCCACCGTCCCTCTCGGGGGATTTCCCCTCTGCCCTCCCGCTCTCAGCCCCGCCAGTGCTGACTGACTGCTCTCCGTGTTTTCCCACAGCGGCGGGGCAGGACACGGATCCCAACGCCCCCACAGGGTCTGAGGCAGCGCAGCCGGCTGGGGCAGGCGACAGCCAGGAACACGGGACCGCATCCGCAGGCAACCAAAACCAGCAGCAGGACAATTCCAACCACGGTGACGGCTCCGAAACAGGCACGAGTAGCAGGACCGAGGCGGATGAGAAGCAGGAGGCAAACGAGGACCAGAAGGGCACAAATCCGACTGGAAATGGCAGCAAAGAGAAGGACGAGGAGGAGAAGAAAAACAAATCACAGGATGGCAGCAGCCAAGGCAGCAGCATGGGGGCTGCTCAGGACAGCCACGGTGGGAATGGGGCCGGTGAAAGCGGCAATGCAGGAGGCGGGGGACAAGGGGATGGAGCCCAGAGCAGCAGCAATGGTGGCACTGGTGGCCAGGGCAACGAGGGCAGCAGCACTGGTGGTCAGGGCAGTACAAACAGTGACAATGGTGGCCAGGGCAGTACAGGCAGTGACACTGGTGACCAGGGCAACAAGGACAGCAGCGCTGGTGGCCAGGGCAGCACAAGCAGCAACACTGGTGGCCAGACTGACAGCCACAACAACAACAACAACAATCAGCAGAACAACGAGCAGGACAGCAGTGTCAAGAACAGCCAGGGTGGCAACGACCCAAACAGCCCCGAGGGTGAGGACGCCAAGGCCAGCAGTGAGAAGAGCAAGGCTGGCACCAGCAAGAGCAGCAACAAAGAGGGCAGCGAGAACACAAATGGCAGCAAGGACAAGGACCAGGGCACCAACCAAGGCAGCGGCGGGGCTGGCACCCAGGGCGGCCAGGCCAGTAGTGGGCACGCAGACGGGGACGCCGGCCAAGGCAGCAGTGGTGGGCAGCAGGCCCAGACCGAGAGCCAGGGCGGTGCTGGTGAGCAGCAGCCTCACAGCCAGGACAGTCAGAAGAACTCCCAGGAGAACCAAAACCCTGCGGAGGGCGACGGCTCTTTGGAAAACGAGGAAAATGCCGGGGAGGACGCGGCCGAGGCTGAGGAGGGCAGCGACAGCTCCGTGAATCAGGAGAGAGAGAAGAGCGTTCCCTCCCAGCCCAGGGCCCGCTCGGAGAGCAGCCACTTCTTTGCCTACCTGGTGACCACGGCCGTCGTCGTGGCGGCGCTGTACGTGGCCTACCACAACAAACGGAAGGTGAGGGGCCCTGAGGGCTGGGATCGGGGCCCGCTCAGTCCCTTCCCCTCATCCTGACTGGTTCCTCTCCAGTACCTCCCAGTTTGGTTCATGTTCGTGTGGTCCCAGCAGCAGTGGGAGGAGCGGGGGAGTTGTGACCAGGGAAGGGGTCGGATTGATGGGAACTGGGTGTTCTCAGCTCTGCTGCTGATTTTCAGCTGAAAATACAAAAGGGGTGTGAGATCTCTGCGTGTTTTCTCTGACAGTTTTCTGCTGAGTTTTCTGTAGCTGGTTGCACGAGATTGGGGTTGTTTTTCCTCACATAAAGCTGGTTTTGAGGGAGGAGAAAGAAAACAAATTCTTTCTGCTTTCTGCTTGTCGACCTCGTTGTCCATCTTAGCTGGGGTTGAGTACTGGCATTTACATGTTTCAGGTGTCACAGGAAAAGGGGCTGTAGGAGCAGGTGAGTGGAAAACCACACGTGAGCCTGTGTTGGAGGCTGCTGTCCCACTCACCCTGTCTCCATTTTTCTCTCTCCAAAGATCATTGCTTTTGCTCTGGAAGGAAAAAGATCAAAAACCGGTCGGCGGCCCAAATCTGGTGATTATCAGAGACTGGATCAAAAGGTGAGACCCAGCCCAAAGTGGGGCTTGGCGCGCCTGGTGTGCATTGGAAATACAAAATACTGGCATTTGCCTTAGGAAGGGTCCCAAAGCCCCCCCTCGGTCGCTCTGGGGAAGCAGAGTTGGGTGCGGGAGCAGGAAATGGCAACAGCAACACCGAGAGATGCTGACCCAGGGCAGAGGTGGGACACTCGAGCTGGGCTGTGCTGAACAACTCTGTCACTGACCCAAATGACCTGTCAGAGAGGTTTTCAGTGGGACAGGGGTAGGATTTGTGGAGAAATCCCTTTTTTCTCTCCCTCGAACCTTTTTCCACCTCTAGCCCTCCAAGGCAGATGTGCCTGTAATTATTTTCTGCCGTGGGAAGAGGAGGGGTAGGAAAGCAAAGGCAAGAGCTTGTGTTTGCTTTGGGAGCTCCTCAGCCCACTCAGGTCAAGTAATTCTGAGCTTTCAGGTAGTTCCCACCTTTCCTTTTCCCTTTCCAGATCTAGATTCGTCCTGGGACGACGACGGCCGGCGATGGGAATGCTGTGCTGCCACGGTTGGATCTCAGTCCTCGGGGGAAGGAGGGGAAACGCTTTTTGTTTTGCACCTGCACCTTGATAAAACCTCTCACTTCCCTAAATTTCTCCTTTCCCAGCTGCCTTGTTTTCCCCCTGGGCATCTGGCTGTGGAAAAGCCAGTCCCAGACCTGCACACCCAGAACTTGTGTGTCCCAATGCAAAGGAATTTGCCGTCTGTTGGACTGACCCCTCCTTTTGGGGAGGGAAATTAAGGATCTGCTGCACAATGAGCCATGGGACTGTCCCTTGCCTGGGAACGGAGCTGCCTTGGTCTCCTCCTCCTCCTCCTCCATCTGTTGGGTTTGGATGCTCAAGTTGGGAGCATGTGAGTTCTCTTGTGCTTGTTTGGAATTGATCCACCACAGACTCGGATTTGGGTTTTCTCTCCCTGATCAGTGTTCCAGTTTCACACCCAGATTCCCTTTTTCACACATGCCTCCAGCCACGCTGGAGCAGTTTTTGCTTCATGCTCTGTGCAGCTCTTTGCCCTCCCAGGGCTCCCAGTTCAGCTGTTTGCACTGGGGGTGTTGGTTGTGGTGTGGTGCTGGGGAGGAGGGGGTCAGGCTGGGCGAGCTCTGTGCCCTGTCGGCGTCAGGGATGCAGATGGGAAGATTGCTCCCTCCCCCTTGTCCAGTGCAGGAAGGAAGGATTGTAAATCCCTGAGGAGTTGGGGATGAGGGGAGCTCCCGGTCCCTCGGCCCCCCCAGCTTCTCTCCCTGATCAGTGTTGGGACCAAGGGCTGCCAGAGGGGTTGGTGCCCCGTTACACCTGTGAGGTGGATGTCGTGCCTGTGGTTCTACTCCCAAGAGGTTTGTTGGAGCTGGGATGTTTCTGGAGAGGGCACAAAGTACCTGCTTGCCTCCTGCTTTGAATTTTTCCAGTACAAGCAGAAAAAAACGGATTTGAGGAACCCAGAGCTCCTCACGTGGGCACCCAGCTGTGCCACAGCAGCTGCCAGCTGTGTGCCAGTCCCGCACTTGCCGACTGACTGCACGGCAAGAGTCCCAGGACAGTTAAATTCCCTCCTGGGGGGCTTTTTTCTGGCCTTCCCAGGCTTGGGAACAGTCAGCTCCTTGCTCTGTGGTCACCTTGGACAAGGGCAGAGCCGTTTCCTGGTCACTGTGAAAGCTGCAGCTCTAGTTTTGATTTCCTTATAGTTCATTCCAAGAGGGGAGAGAGGGCTTGACTTTCTCCAGACCCTAAAACCATCCTTTCCCTTTTTGCTGGCTCTTGGCAAGCACAAGGAGCATGAAAGTCCCCCTTGGCTTTAAAGAGTTCTCAGAGTTTCCCTCGGAAACAGCCACGGTGGTGGAAGGACTTCCAGGAGTTGTTCTGGAGAACAGGAGGGTGGAGGGAAAGGAAAGGGAAACAGGAGTGTAGCTCTGGGGGAAAAGGGTGGGAACCTCCTGCACCAAACCTCCTGCTGCAGAGCTGCTGTGGGATCAGCCAGGCTGGGGGGCTGCTTTGGGGCAGGGGAGGGAGGGGGGCTCTGGCTTTTGGCTGGTGGCAGCGGGGAGACAAACCCTGTTCCAGTGTGTGGAATTCCGTGTGCTCCTGCCAGGATTTTTGGAGTGTGTGTGCTTTTTGGAGTGCGAGTGCTCTGTGCCTGCTTTGTCCTGGGTTGTTTTCTTTTAATTGAATGATAATTTAGAAAGGTTTGGGGTTTTTTTTCCACCATCTACTCGTTTTTCCATCCTGGGAGCTGTTACAAATCCCCTCTTGCTCCAGGCTGTGGGAATCCCACCCTGCTGCCAGCAGGGGAGGGGAGATTTTGGACCTCCGACACCTCGATCCCAAGCTGAGCCAAGCACAAGCTCGTTGGGGTGATGGGGACGCACCTCGCGGGTCTGGGGACAGGCAGAGCTCACACCAGGCTGAGCTGGGGGGTTTTCCCCCAAAATCTCCCCGGCAGCACTTGCTGAGGCTGCTGTGTTCTGCCAACAGTCCGGGCTGCCCGAAACCTCTGGGAACTGCTCCCAGTTTTCTGAGTTTATGGTATTTATGCAGCGTGTCCCAAAGGGGTCAAGGTGCACAGAACGTGTTTTCCATGGATGGTGTCTGTTGGTACAGAGGGGTTTTTGCCAAATATTCCTACTTTTTAGGCTTGAACCAGCACTTGGATTTGTTTTCTGCTGCAGTGAAACGCACCTTGCTTGGAAGGATCAGAATTTTTTACAGTTCTTTGTACTGTTTTTTTTTAATTTTCTGTGTGGTGAAGTCAGTAAATGGATTTAAAAAGACCCCAAATGTTGAGTTTTCACTTCTCTCTTGGTTTTGGTTTTTTCACCTTCTTTGCATGGTTTCCGGTGACACCAGGCACCAAAGGTGCCCGGTGGCTCCTCTTTATGCAAAACCAATTTGATTTTGACAGAAACACCTGGTTTTGTGGTGCTGTTTGTGCTCAGAGCTCCCCGTGCAGCCGGAAGGAGCCCAGACAGGCCCAGGCCAGAGCGGATTTGAAGTTTCCAGTCTGATTTCCAGCATCAGCCCAGCTCCACCAGGGCTGGCATGGAGTGGTGTGAGGTCAGGGCCCAAGAGGAGATTAAACTGTTCTGGACAGAGCTTAGTCGTGAGCTCTCCTCTTGGATTTCTTCTTTTCCTCCAGAGAGCCCCAGAGGGCAATCCCAGGAAATCCCAGCTTGTTGGGGCAGCAGCACCTGGGAGACTGGAGAAGGGAGTGGTGTGGCTGCTGCTGCCAGCCGGCTCTGGGAAGGGGAAGGGGAGGTGCCCGGTCCCCAGAGGATGACGAGGATACTTCTGGGGGGTGTTTCTTGCAGCGAAGGGAAGAAACTCCCTCCTTTCCCCCGCCTCTTTTCCCTAGAAGGAGGAAATCCCGCCTTCCCCTCTCTGCTCCGGTCCGAGCTGCGGACGGGGGGGCCGCTGGATTTCCTGGGGATGGGGTTACTGACAGCTTGCAGGAGGAAAAAAGGGTGAAAATGGGGCGTCAAATGAAAATTCCCAGGGGGGTGTGGGGTTGGGACCCCCCAGTTCCAAGCCCTGCTAGGAGGGGCTCAAGGCACTGCTCTGCTCTGCGTCCTCAGCGTCAGTTCCCAAAAAAACCACTGCACTGTGCTCCAAGAGCTCTCTGAACCCCTTGCCTGCTCTCACCCTGACGGGAGAGGGCTGGAAAGGTCCCCAAACACTTTGGCAGGCAGAGCAGGGCTGGTGGGGCAGGAGCAGCCCCTGGGGCAGGAAGCAGTGGGAGCACCCCAGGGGTGGGGAGTGCCCGGGGGGCCGTGTCGGTGCCCAGGAGTCGAAGTCCATGAGTGGAAATAATGACAAATAAAATCAGAAATGCTTTGCCAGCTGGGTTGGGCTCTGATTATCGGGGCTGGGTTGCTGAGATTCCGATAGAGGCAGTTCAGCAGAGGCCCGGAGGGTGGAGGAGGTTTAATGCATGAGAAACTGGGCGAAACTGGGCACGGAGGGGGGGCTGGGGTTGGGTCTGTGCTCTCCTGCTCCTGCACAGGCTGACTGGGTGCCACCTGGGGGTCGGGCTCTGCTCCCGGGGAACAGGGACAGCAGGGGAGGGAACGGCCTCAGGCTGGGCCAGGGGAGGTTTGGGTTGGATATTGGGAAGATTCCTCTGTGGAAAGGGCAGTCCAGGCCTGGCACAGCTGCCCAGGGCAGGGCTGGAGTCCCCATCCCTGGGGGGATTCAGCAGCCGTGGGGATGTGGCACCTGGGGACACAGTCAGTGGTGGCCTTGGCAGTGCTGGGGGAGCAGTTGGACTTGATGGTCTCAGGGGGCTTTTCCAACCCAGATGATTCCCTGGTTCTGTGAAATGCTCCTGCATCCCCTCTCTGACCTCCAGTGACCCCCACCTGCAAACCCTGTCACCCACCCCGGGTTTATTTTATCTTATCTTTGCTGAAATCCCTGGATCTTGCACGGCCTCCTGGGCAAACACGTGAGCCGGAGCTGGTCCCACAGCAGGTATTTTCCTTAGGGGCAGGGCACCAGCCAAGCAAACACATCAGATTTGCCTCTGCAAGACAAATTCCGTGGCCTGGGAAGGTTTGTTTGGATTTAAAAACCACCAAAATGAGTAAGATAGCATTTGTAAGGCTGGAGCTCTTTGGGGTGAGAAAAGCAGGAGGAGAGGCAGGCCTGGGTCTCCTCGGAGCTGTGGGAGCCGTGGGGATGCTGCTGGGGGGAAGGGTGGGCATCACTGCACTGTTCTGTGCCTAAATCAGAGGCTTCTGCCCTGCAGAGGGTCCCTGGGAAGAGGACTTGGCTTGTTAAACCCTCCCCCCAATAGCTCTGGTGCCTCCAGGCTGAGCTGCTCACCTTCCCAGAGGGATTTTTGGTTTTCCTGTAACTTGTCCCTCTCTCTCCATGTGTGACAGGGAACAAGCTGCTGCTGGTCACCCCTCGGGTTTTCCCCCTCAGGACCCCTCTGGCCTGAGGAGAGCAGAGCCTCAGTCCCCACCCTCCAGGGCCCTGCAGGAGCGAGGATCCACAGGGGCTGGGAAAGGATGCGGAGCCTGCGGGGTGAAAGGAAGGACCCCGGACATTGCCTGTGCCCTGGCCCTGCTTTGTCCTAGTTTTTTGGCAGAAGGAGACTCTTCTGGCTGGCGTTGGTGCGTCAGGGGCTCTCCCGTGCCTGGGCTGCAGGTGAACATCTCAGTGGTCCAGGGAGGGAGGGGAAGGTAGTCAGAGATCCCCCCTGGGTCCAGATCTGCCCTGTCTCACTCCACATCCAGCCCCGGTCAAATCTTCCCCCTGACCAGCCTGTGGGAGAATGGCCACCGTGAGCTCCCCCAGTCCTGCTCTCTGGGGGCCTTGGGGGCTCCCTGTGGGCCTCTAACCCCAGACAAGAATCTGTGGCTTGGGAGAGACCTTAAAGCCCACCCAGTGCCACCCTGGCCATGGCAGGGACACCTCCCACTGTCCCAGGTGCTCCAAACCCCGTCCAACCTGGCCTTGGGCACTGCCAGGGATCCAGGGGCAGCCACAGCTGCTCTGGGCACCCTGTGCCAGGGCCTCCTCACCCTACAGGGAGGAATTCCTTCCCAAAATTCCATCTCCCCCTGTCCCCTGGCAGTGGGAAGCCATTCCCTGTGTCCTATCCCTCCAGCCCTTGTCCCCAGTCCCTCTCCAGCTCTCTGAGGTGTCTCTGGAGCCTTCCCTTCTCCAGGTGAACACCCCCAGCTCTCCCAGCCTGGCCCCACAGCAGAGGGGCTCCAGCCCTTGGAGCATCTCCGTGGCCTCCTCTGGATTTGTTCCAGAAGCTCCACATCCCTCTGGTGTTGGACCCAGAGCTGGAGGCAGCTCTGCAGGTGGGGTCTCAGCGGGGCTGTGGGGCTGCAGCTGCTCGAGGTGCCCAGAGCAGCGTCCCCAGCTCACGGCCGTGCCCAGGGCACTCCGGCATGGGCCTCCCAAGGGGCTGCTTCTGGGTGATCTCTCTTTGCAGAGCTCACCTTCTGCACAGGTTCCATCCCATCACTGAATTCCCTCTTTGCTCAGTGATCTAATCCTCTTTGCTGGATCAGTCTCCAAGCCTGTTTCCAGGGCTCCTTTCCAGCACGGTCACACTATTCCCTGCTCGGTCACACCACTCCCTGCTCAGGAACCAGCCCTGGGTTTCATTTTGCTCCCACCTCATCAGCAGCTCACAGCTGGGCTTCTCCCAGCCCCACCCTGGGGGGCTGCTGTCCCCAAACGCCACCAGGATGGGATTTCAAGTCGACTTCTATGAATTCATCTACATGGAGTTGGTGTCTGGGAGGAATATTTGCTCCCAGTGATGTCCTGTGTCATGGCAAACAGCGTGATCTCAGCCCCAGTAGTCCGAAGGGTACAAACCACTGGGAGGAATGGGGACTCTGGGAATGACCGAGGCTGTACCCTGAAGCAGGGACATGTCCAGGGATGGTGGGAGGCTGGGAGAGCGGGGCTGCAGTGAGCAAGGAGGCTTCAAAATCGGTGAAAACATCAAAAAAGAGGCACGGAACATAAAAGAATTGGGATGGAGGGCTGTGCTGGGAAGCTGGGGAGTGAGGAAGGGATCAAGGAGGTACCAAAATCCACAATTAAACCAGATTTATACTGGCAGCAGTTTAGAACCTCGTGCTGTGCCAGCCCAATTCTGCCCAAATCTAGCAAAAAGTGGGGAAATTCTCATCCAGCAGCTGCTTTACCTGGACAAAGATGTTTTGGGGGTTTTGCTGAGCCCTGGGCACTTCTCCCATGATCAAATCTGGAAAATCTGTGTCAGTTTTGGGGGCTTTGAGCCACAGCCCAAGGTGCCCTGATGCTAACGAAGGACTCTCACAGCAGTACCCCCCAGTACCAGGGAATTCCTTCTTCCCACGGCTGTCCGCTCCAGGGAGGTGGGAGGAAGGTAAACCCACGTTGGCCGGCTGCTTTTCCTCCCTCGGGTTCCAATTTGTGGCCGTTCTGCCATTATTCCTCCCCAAAACTTGGCTGGTGCAGGACAAACCCCCAGCAGCGCGTTCACAAGGACGGGGCTGTCCCTTCCCCTTTCCCTTCCCATTCCACTTTCCATTCTGCTTCCCCTTCCCCTTCTTTTCTCCCTCACAACCCCTGGCCCTGCTGACCCATCACGAGGCACAAATCCCAGCATCATTATCACTATTTTATTACTTCCAGTCTCACGTGCTTCCCTTCCCATCTGGAGAGGACTTTGATCCTGTTCCCAGGCTTCTGCCAGCAGACAGAAGGACTTTGTTGCTGCCGCAGGAGCAGTGGGGGGAGAGCAGCACCCAAACGTCGGGAATGCTGGGGGGTCGGGGTCCTGCTGCTGCCAGGGATGACTTTGGAAGTGCTGGACAGCCTGCAAGCACCAGTGCTCTCAGACAGCTCTGGGGGCTGCAGGTGGAGGTCGATGATCCCGATGGGGTCAGGCAGCCGCGGGTGCTGCCGGTACCGTGGGAGCTGCTGGGCCGTGCTGGTACCTGCTGGTGCCACCTGTTTTGGGGTTACCTTGACTTCTGGCCGCAGCTCTTGGGGACCTTCTTCATGGCCAGGGACCAGCACTGGACATGATGGTGGAAGGGGATGTGATTTTTGTGGGGATGAGGTCTAACATGATCTGTCTGGGAATGAGAACGGCATCTTCCCAGACTGAAACCCCTCAGCTTGGCATAGAGATGGATCTGCTACAGGTGTGTGACAGCGGAGAGTGAGCTAGGGGTGATGTGGTGGGGAGCGGGGGTCCCTGGTGCTGGGATGGTGGGCCTTAGTCTCCCTTCTTGGAGCTGGTGGCCTGCAGGCGCCTCTTCAGCCACGCCACGTCCACGTAGAGGTTGCGCTTCAGGACGGCGCTGGCACAGATGATGGCTCCCTGCAGGGCTCCCATGAAACCCCCCAGGCACAAATCCTGCCCTGGAAGGAGGCAGCAGCAGATGTGGCCCCTCTGTGAGCAGCCCTCACTCCCCACTCCATCCCAGCCGACCATCAGTGGTGCTTTGGGCATCACCTTCCCCCTCTTCCAGCTGCCCCCACTCCATCCCTGGGGTCTGAACCCACAACCCTCTCCCTGTCTGACCATTCCTGCTCTCCAGCAGGAAAAGGGCCTCATCCTGTGCTGGGCAAGGAGACAACCTCCCACAGCTGGAGGAGCACAGCCCTTTCCTCCTCCCCGTGGGACCACGGAACTCTGCTTTCCCAGCGGTTCTTCCGCTGCCCCACGGCACTGCAGCGGCTCTTCCCTTTATTCCACTTCAGGATTGAAGGCTTTCTCCCCCCACATCCCGCTCCCCCAGAGCTGTCCTCATCTGAGGACGCTGGTGGCCCCGTCACCTGTGAGGTAGAGGTTGGGCACGGCTGTCTGTGCCCGCACGGCGGCGATGGCTCCGTCCTGCAGGCGGGCGATGCCGTGGTCGGCGCCGTAGAGCTCCCCGCGGGGGCTGGCGATGTAGTGCTGGTTGGTGAGGGGGGTCCCGCCCGAGAGGTACTCGATCTGCGGGGGACAGGGGACAGGGCGGTCTGCAGGGGGAGCGGGAGCGGGGCCATTCCAGGAACCCGGCTGTGGGGGGCACGGGCTGGGACGGGTTTCCTCGCAGACCCGGGGGTGGTTCTGGCCAGGTTTCACCCCAGGATGGTTCTGGAGGATCGTCCTGGGATGGTCATCCAGGTCTGCCCGGGCTGGATGGGGCTGGGTCTAGTGGGAGATGTCCCTGCCTATGACAGGCGGTGCAACTGGATGGGCTTTAAGGTCCCTTCCAACCCAAACCATGACTCCATGGTCACTTGCCCTGGCACCATGAGGAGGCAGCAGTGATGGGCTGGTGCCATGCTGGACCTCACGTGCAGCAGGTCCAGCCCCAGCTCCAGTGCTGGGTGGGTAGAGGGGACCCAGCGAGGAGCTGGAGGACCCCTGAACCCTGAGTTTAGGACCCCTGAACCCCGTGTTTCCTCACCCGGCCCTCGATGCGAGGGTAGAGCTTGAAGACAGTCTGCATGATGGCATCCACAAAAGTCTTCTTCAGTTCTTCGTAGTCATCCCCCCGCTTGTGGACCTGCTTGTCCTTCCACTCCTCGAACCACTCGTACCTGGCGAGGGTGACGATGGCCAGCGTGGATTTACCTGTGGGAGGACAAGGCTGGGGCGCTTGTCCCTCTGCCCACCCTCACCCCTCCCTGTCGCTGCCCCAAACCCGGGAGATGTCCCCGGATCTTTGGGGTTCCATGTCCTTCATCCAAGACCGCATTCCACGAGCCCCGTGCTCAGCGGCTTTGATCACAGCTGGCTGGGTAGAAACTCCTTGTTTGGGGTCACCAAACCCCAGCAAGAGCTTTGAAGCCCCTCACAAGCATTTGTGTGTCAGCCTTACCTGGGTGCCTCATTTCCCAGGTGGGGTCCTTGGCCGATGGTGAGGTGACAAAGAGGAGAGGGATGTTGTTGGCAGCTTCTTCTCTGGACGAAGCCAGGTAGCGCTTCATCCTGCACGAGAGGGAAGGGCTGAGCTGGGGTGCGGGGCACACCTTCCCCCAAATCCTCCCGAGGGCCAGATCCCCATTTCCTGAGTCACTGCCCAGGAATTCATCTCTTTCCACTCAATGAAGCACGTCCAAGGGAAAGCCAAACCTACATTCCATCCAGGTCATTCCCTGAGAACATGAAGTAGTTGGTGGGTTCCAGCCCCAACTCCTCCCTCGAGCCGCTGAGGCCGACGAAGACGGTGAAACCCCCCTCGCCGTGGGTCACCATGCGCAGCTGGGACTGGATCTCTGCAGTATGGAGGGAAGAAGGGGGATTGGTCTGTTCTGGGGGAAATCTGGCTCTTCTAGGATCCTCAGCTACAAAGAAGTGGTTTCTCCAATCCTGACCCCTTCCTACCAAACACTGACCCTTCCCACCCACACAACCATCCCCCTTCCCACCCACCTCTGTCCCCTTCTACCCAACCATTCCCCTTCCCCCCATCCATGCCCCTTCCATCCATCCTTGCCCTTTCCCTCCATCCTTGCCCCTTCCAGAAGATTTTCTGGCAATCCAACTTTAAGTGGACATTCCATCAACTTCCACAAATCTCGGGGCCCTGCACTGTGATTTTTTAGGGAATCCTCGCACCAAACTGGGACTTTGTGAGCTACAGCTGATTTGGGCCGATTAATTGAAGCTTAATTAAAACCCCTGTGAAGACACGCGCAGCCAGGGCTGGGTTTTGAGGTCTGTGGCACAGGAGAGACAGGAGGTTTGCCAACATTAATTGATAAATCCGTTTTCCGATGAGGCTTAGGACGGGATTAATGCCACAGCCCCCCCGGAGCCCCGCGCTGACGCCGTACCCGGCAGAGCCCGCGCCTCCGCCGGCAGCAGCTTCTCGTAGGTGTTGAAGATCCCAGCATCCGAAATGACCACAGGAGCGAAGATGTCCACCAGATCTTGGCCCTTTTTGACACTCACACCTGGGAGGGAAAATCCAGAGGGGGAAGAATGAGGTGCTGGTGAAGGAACCCCACTTTGGGGAGCAGCCCCACGCCCCGTCCCGGGCTGGTGCTCACCGCAGGCTCTGCCCTGGGGGTCCAGCAGGATCCTCTGCACCGGCGCCTTCCCAAACACGTCGCCTCCGGCCTTCCGGATCACGGGAATGGTGTGGAAGGCGATTTCCCCGGCCCCGCCCTTGGGGTACCAGGCGCCGTGGAGGAAGTGGTTCACCAGGATGCTGTGCATGGAGAAGCTGGCCTTGGAGGGGAGCACACCTGGGAAAAGGGGCAGCCGAGGTGGGTTTGGGCAAATCATGGGTTTGGGGCTTATCCTAAAGATTTTAGGAGGAGGAACACCCTGGACACGACACCGGGAGGAAGGTGAGGAGCCTGGAGGAGTAGGGAGGACATTGGGCTTGGGTGTCCCCACGGCAAAGCCCGTGGTGACCAACCTGGCCAAGCCATGGGGGGCTGTGAGCAAAGCCCGGGCGCTGGGATGGAGGGAAGGGGGAGGCTCCGGGGGAACATTCCCGTGTGCAGGAATGATGTCCCCCCATCGGGAAGGTGAAGAACGCAGCGGGAGAGAGATGGAGATGAGCAACGGGGACGTGTCACCTGCCGGTGACGTGGGGACAAAGATGCTGGCGAAGCATCCACCGCAACATCCCCACAAACCTTCCAAAAGCATGGAAAAAGGGAGCTTCTTACCTTTTCTCTGTTTCTAAAGGGTTTAACGTCATCCCAGAGCCTCCCGGTCACCTACCGTAGGTGGGGAAGATGTAGCTGAGGACGGCCCGGAGCTCGGGGTTGGGGGTGAGACCATCCACCACCTCCTTGAGGCTGCGCGAGGCCAGGCGGGAGAAGGGGCAGAGGCGCGGGAGCAGCCGGGAGCGGATCAGGAGCCCGGCCAGGAACCGCGGGAGCATCTTCAGGATTCCCAGCAGCACGACCCCGCGGCCGGCGCTCTGCGGGGACAGCCTGGGGCTCACTGGGCACACCCGGGGGCTCAGGCACGCCCCAAAGATGCTCCAAAGCTTTGTTTTCCCCCTTAAACTCACTGCTGGGCATCCTGGGGAGCTGTGAGCAAGGGGAGAACTGGCTCCCCCAAAAAGCTTCCCTCAAAAACCTCCCTTAGGAAAAAAAGCTCCCCCACCGAAACTGCTCCAAAAAGGTCCTCCCGTAAAACTCCCCCAAAAAGCTTCCTAAAGAAAAAAAAAGGTTCTTCAAAAAAGCTTCCTCAGAGAACTCTGCCCAAAGATCCCCCCGAAAACATCTGTGATGCTGCATTTTTCAGGCAGTAAAGGGCGATTTTGGATTTGTTTCCCAACGCTTTTGGGGTGATGCCGTTATTCCCTGGGGTGCCCAGTATCCAGGTGCCGGGGAGGGGGAGTTCCCCTCTTCGCGTGACCCCCCAGATCCAAACTCCCCTCGTTTTATCCCACCCGGACCCGCCTCTACCTTCACCAAGCGCTGGAACTCATCGATGGCCGCCGCCTCCCCGGGGAACTGCTCCTTCAGCCTCCGGAAATATTCCCGCTTCCCGGAATGGAGGTGGAAGGTCTTGCCAGCACCCTGGGGGTCCCCCAAAACCACAGCATCGTAGATGGCGGGGAGCCGGGCCCACTCCAGCTGCCCATCTGTCAGCTGGTCCACCAGGAACCGCATCAGGGAGCCCTCCTGCAGCTGCCCCACGTAGTGGATCCCTAAAACAGATATTTTTCCTCTATTTTCCTCTTTTTTCCTTTATTTTCCCCTTTTTTTAAATTTCATTTTCCCACCCCAGGGAGCACCAAACCCACCTCTTATTTATCCATCCCCGCCCCATCAGCTCCATGTGGCAGGGAAAGGGAAAACCTGGGATACACCTATCTCCCACTTGGGGTGCTCGCCATTGAGTTTTTAATTAGGAATTTGGGGGATTTTGTTACATTTTGGTATTTTTCCTGGCTTTTTTCCACCCTGGGATGTACAGGACCCTCCTGCCATTTTCCCAGCAGCTCCATATGGAAGGAAAAGGGAAAAACCGAGATACACTCACCTCCCAACTGGGGCGAATGGCACTGGCTTTACTGTTTTTAACTGGTAATTTTGGAATTTTGTTACACTTTGCCATTCAACTCCACTGTAAATAATTAACCCCAGAGATTCAGAGACAGGCAGAGCCGGACTTTGTCTTGCCCCAAGTTCGCCAGCAAGATGTGTCCTGAGGTGACATCCCCCACGCTGGGAATCACACAGGGGCTGGATGTGGGGGGGATTTGCGGGGTTTGGTATCCTACAGCCAGAGGATTTTGGGATGAAGAGCAGGAAAATGGGTTGTCTGAGGCGAGGTGTGTGCTGGGGAGCCCCGGTCCTCACCCCAAAGGGTGCAATTCCCACCCCGAGGGTCTCCCATGCCCCTCCCTTGGAGCCGGGGGGAATTTGGGGCCCCAGATCGTACCCGTGTCAAACTCAAAGCCCTTCTCGGTGAAGGTGTGGCAGCAGCCCCCCAGCTTCCCGTGCTGCTCCAGCACCAGCACGCGCCGGCCGGCCTTGGCCAGCAGAGCCGCGGCCGCCAGGCCGCCCACGCCGCTGCCCACCACGATGGCATCGAGCCCCCGAGGCACCTTCTCCGGGGAGAACGCTGCGGGGAAAGGGGGGCGTCACTGGGGGGGCACCCCACGGCACGGGGGACCCCCGAAAGCGCGGTGAGCAGGGGGCACGGCGGGGGTGATGCTGGGGGGGACAATGCCACCCCGGGGGGGTCCGCGCCGCCCCGGGGGGATTAATGACACCTCGGGGGGGTGCTGACCCCACCCTGGGGGCCGATGCCGGCCCGGGGGGCGGTGACACCCTGGGGTGCTGATGCCCCCGGGGGTCCCGTACCTGTCTTGACGACGGCCCTGCGCGCAGCCTTGTCGGTGACGAGCGGCGCGGGCGGGCGGCGGCTGTCGGCGGCGAAGGGGTTGCGGCTGCCCGGGACCCGCGGGAGCAGCAGGGACAGGAGCGGGAGGAGGACGAGGAGGAGGAGGAGAAGGGGGGCGAGGAAGAGCAGGGCCTGCAGCCACATGGTCCTGCGCCGTCCGGCCTGCGGGAGCCCCGCTCTGCCCCGCGGAGCCGAGAACAGCGGCGGGGACAGCGGGAAGCGGAACAGCGGGGACGGGGGCGGCTCGGGCAC
>VWZW01004757.1:668689-692416 GCA_013397115.1 Edolisoma coerulescens | reverse complement strand
AGGGGGGGTGACCCGGTTATACCGGGAGGGGGGCATCAGCTGGGGGCACAGCGTTTTGTATTAGCGGGGCGAGCTCCCACCGGGGCCCTTCCCGGAGCCACTGGGGTCTGTCGGTGCTGAGGAGGGGTGGGTGGGAACCCTGTTACCGAGAGGGCCCCCCCTCGTCGGCCNGGAGCAGGGCCGGGACCAGCTCGCTGGAATCCGGACCAGATGTACCCGGCACGCCAGGAATGCTCGGCATCCCCGCCGGGCCCCGCCGCTGCGCCCCGGCCACCGGCCCCGCACCGAAAGCCCCGCAGCCCTCGCCGCAGCACCCACCGGGCTCCGGCCTCCCCCGCTGCCCGCCCAGGCCCGGGGCCAGCCGGGGTCCCCAGGGCCTTCGGGGTGACGCTGGTGGGAGGATGCCGTGATGGCCCCCCGGGGGTTTCCCCATGTTTCCCGTTGCCATCTGTCCCCCACCGTACCCGCTTTCCCGGGAGGTTCCCAAAACTCGATCCCCAGCAGCCAAAGCGCTGGGCGGTGTGGGAAAGGGATTTTTCCCGGGCCGAGGGGGAGACAGCAGGCTCCCACACCAGCCCTGGGGTTGGTATCTTTGCCCTCCAACAAAACGACTCAGAAAAGGGCTGAGCTGCCCGAAATTCCCCTGCCGGTGGCTTGGCAGCGGCCGCCTGACAAAGTGTCTTCCCCGTCAGGAAGCGGCTGGCTCCCGTCCAGGTGGGACCCTGCCAGCGCTGATGGATGCCCGAGGTGAGCCCTGGGAACGCCGTAACCCCTACCTGCAGTGGCCTCCCTGCCGCGGCCACCGGGCCCTGCCGGAGCAGGTTGCCTTATCTCTTATTTTCCAGCAGAAACGGCCTTGGATTTCCTTGCCTGTCGCTCGTGGTTTAGGGCTGGCTGCAGGTGCTGGAGCTCACTCACCACCTGCTTTGGGAGTGGGGAAGGATGGGGAGAGTTGAGGTCGGAGCTGCCTCTGGATTCCCTGCGGTGGGGGGATTTCAGCCCTGGGGAGAGGATGGAGTGATAGATCAGGATTGGTGTCAGGGTGGGGGAAAGGAGCAGCTGTGGCTGCTTGTGGGTGACAGCTCAGCTGGGCGCAGTTCGATCCTGGCTCTGAAATGTTTGTGTTCCCTTCCCAGGTGCTGCCGTGCCACCCTGCTCCTGGCTAACCAGCACCAGTTCTTCAGTGGCAAGCTTTATGTCCTTCTCCAGTAGCTAAAGCTGCCAGTTGAAGAACTGTTGAATGTAGCCACTCTCTTCTCGTCACTGGGACCTTGGATGCCAGCCAGAGCCGTGCCCTGAGCGACCGGGATGAGCAACTCTGCAGCGTCCTGTGGATGGGAGGGCTGAGGATGAGTCCGACCAGGATGAAGAAAGTCTCCCTGCAGCCTCCAGACAGAGCCTTGGCTGGAGGATTGCCAGGCAGCCGTGCCAGCTGGGCTGTCAAACTGTGTCCCCCCCTCCTCAGTGGGGTGGCACTGAGCAGGGAGGTGACCAGAGGAGACCGAAAGAGGCATTAAACGTTGTTTTGCTCAACTGTTCAGTTTTAGGAAGTTTGTTGCCCGTGGGTTGCCTGGACCAGGTGGGAAGATGGTGGGGGCTGCACACCCTGGGGAGGGGAGGGGGGCCACAGCACCAGAGCTGTGCCCCCAAGTGATGCCACTCTGGGGTCTGCAGGTGGAGGGTTGATCCTTCAGGTGCCTTGGCTTTGTCCCGAGTCAAAGAGGTAAGCCAAGGCTGGGCGTAGCCCACAGGTCTGACTTGCTGCTGAGCTCAGGAGCTGGATTAATCCTGCAACATGGCAGGCAATGGGATGGAGCCTGGGGAGAGAGGGCTGGCTCCACACCCACGCTGCCCTGCTGCGGGTCGGGCCGGGCCACTGGGACAGGGTGACTCAGGGCCGAGTCACGCACGGCTCCGGACGGCTCTTCCCAGAACCTCTGTCCCTGGGAGGCTGGGCAGCCCTGGCTGCAGTGCCAGGATTCCAGGTATTTTGGAGCCAGCAGCACTAAGAAGGGCCATGGTGAACTTTCATGGGCTCCTCCATGGTCCGGGCTCTGGCTCGTTGGTGAACAGAAGCAGAAGGCTGCCCTGGAAGGAGCTTGGAAGCTGCTCTCCAGGGCTGGAGAAGCCCCTGCCTTGCACTGAGTGAGAGGGGAGCTCCACAGGCCCAGCAAGGGCTCCAGGGAGCCTCTGCACCCCAGGCTTTCCCACAGGAGGGCCGGGACCACCAGCTCCCAGGCTGCCTTGGTGAGTGGGAATCAGGGGAGTGTCCAGGCATTGCTGCTCAGGGCCTGCCAGGAAGAGCACAGCTCATCCCAGCTCCGAGGGCGGGCAGGGAGGAACAGCCCTGTGCTGAAATGTCTGCACAGTCTCAACTTAATCTGCCTGCCCAGGCTCCAGCTGCCCAAGGCAGGGCTGCTCCCAAACTTTGGCACCCAGCAAAGCACAGAAAGTGGCCTGGTGTCCATTAAGTGGTAGAAGTAGAATAAATCTCTTGTCCTGAGGTCTTTCCTTCTTACATAAAGCTGCTGTGCTTGCTGATGGCTACAAGAAGCTGAGTTTCTTTGGGGTGGTTGTCACCCAGAGGGAGTGGGACTGCTGAACGCCCTTGGATGAGTTCCTCCAGCTTGAGGCAGAGCCCGTCTCTTCCACCACGGCTGCCCTGCTGCAAGTCCATACAAAACAGCTGGCACCTGCTCAGTGCCCAACACATCCTGGAGGGCATCGAGGGGCAGAAAGTCATGGGCAGGTTGCCTGAGGGCAGGGAGGAGCAGTTCCCAGGCCATGCTCCCCCTCTCCTGCAGCACAGATTGATTTGTATGGGAGCTGTGTGCTCCGTGTGCCTCACAGGGAATGTGTAGATTTGTCATGAAGGAACAGCCTGTGCTGCTGAAACCCAGCTCTTTCCTGGGTAAGATGTGGCTGTTTCAGAGCAGAGAGTTGCCCTGAGCAGAAGCACCAAACCCATTGGGTAAGGAAATGCAAAACATCATATTTCAGGTCAAATTCATGTGTGAGAAGGGGCCAGAGGACAAGTTTGGGTGTTTAACATAAAATCAGCACTGCAGGGTCTCAGCTGCTGAGCAGAGGGCTCAGGCTCTGGCTATCCTGCACCTCCTGTGAAACCAGAGGGGGTTTGGGCTGTCTGTGAGCGTCCCTGTGGGAACTTGCCTGGTTCCTGGGACTTACCCTTCCTCCTGCAAAGCCCCATGTGACTGGTGAGTAAGTGCAAGGTTCCCTGTAGAAAGCACAGCCTCGCTTGCCGTTGCCTTGCAAAAATCTAGTAACTCTTTCCTCTAGCATCTGGCCACCTCCTCCAAGCCTCCAGCATGCAGGGACACAGCAGGAAAGGCTGGATCTGGGATTTCTCTGCCAGAGGCTGGCTGCTCGCTGCGGCAGCTAATGCAATATTCAAGGCAGCAGTGACACTGCCAGCAGGTGCTGCTGGCTCAGAGGTCGGGTGGCATCCCTCTGTCCTCAGGGGCAGGGTACTCTGTGCAAGTTCCTGCACGCAGCCCACCTCCTTCCCTGCTGGGAGGGCAGCTCGTCTCGGTCACAGCTCCCCTTGCTGGGAAAATGTGTTTTTGCAAAGGAGAAGGTCAGCGTGACCAGTGTGCTAAATGAGAGCTCCCCGCCAACAGGGAAGGAACAGGAGGAGCTGGTGCATCTCTGGCTGGTGCATCTGTGGATGTGTGGTGGCTGCTGCCAGCTCAGACCCTCAGCTGAGCCCCAGGCCATGGGCATCCTCCTCTCATCCAGCCCAGCACAACACCAGCTCTGCTGTGCTTTGCCCAGCACGGGTGGACAGCCAAGGGCTGTCTGCAAACACAAAATGCAGGTGCTGGGTTCAGCTTTGCTGATGGTTTTATTTCTCCAGGGTGGGAGGATGTGGAGCTGTTAACACTTGGTTGAGAGCCCCTCACAAGGGGCACGCACCAAGCTTAGCTTTGTGCCAGCGAGGGGATGTTGCCAATGTCACAGGCCCTGAAAGCAAGAGGTAGGTTGGGGCTTTGCAGTGACCCCTCTTGGTTTCGTGTCTCTCAGTGGGCTCTGCTGATGTGGGGAACAGCAGAGAGCCAGCCACCAGCTCAGTCAGGATGTCACTTACTCTGCTTCTTCTTTGGAGATTTGTTTCCCCAAGTACAAAACTTCTGCAATCAGAGACACCATAGGGTCACAGTTCAGGCTGGCAGCTGCAGTCACATGGCCATCCCTGGAAGGGAAAGAGGAAGAATGTGGATCTTCTCGGTGCACACAGCTCAGCACAGCAGCATCCCCGTGGCACAGTGGCCAGGGAGCAGCTGCATTTCAGAGGGCTCAGGGCAGGGTGGCTGGTGCTGCAGGATGCACAGGGACTCGTAGCAGACTGCCTGGCACTGCTGGGAGCTGGGCACTGAGCCTGGGAGCAGTGGGGCAGAGGGAGAGGAGATGTGTCCCAGGCTCTCTGCCCAGCTGGTGTCATCATTTGAGTTCATTCTCTTCTCCTTCCCTGCCCTGCTTTGGTTTTCTCTGGTTCAGCACCCAGCAGCTGCCTTTAGTGCACAGCCACGGGATGTGGAGCCTCTGTGGGATCTCTGCAGGCTGTAAGAGAGAGGGCTGTGCCCTGTTCCCAGGCCATGGACTGGCCATGGATTCACTCACCTGATGTAAAAGATCAGGAATTTCTGTTGCTCCAGGCTGCCCTTCACAACAGTGTCCGTGTATCCCTTCCCACAGCCTGTGAGAGTGAGCCTGCTCAGGGAGCCCTGGCACAGCAGTTGCCACCCATCCCACCTCAGGGCCAGGGCAGGGACAGAGGGGACAGTGACTGGGGCTGGGACAGGGCTGGGGAGCAGACATGAAAGGCCCTGGACAAGCAGAACTGACTTTGAGCCTCTCCTTGGTTTGGAGAGGGAAGTTCTTCCTCTGTGACCTCTAACCTGCTGGACACCAGCAAAGAACAAGAGCTCTGGGTGACCTCCAGGCCCAGGGCTCAAACTCACCACGGCAGCCAGTCCAGAGCTTGAGCTGCTTCAGGTGAACTCTGCAGCCACGCTGTGCTTACAAGCCCCAGACCCAGCTGGTGGGTGAGCAGACGGGCAGGGAAGAAGTTCTGTTCCCCTCTCTCTGCCCCTCCTACCTGCATAGCGGATGCTTTTCCCAAGCAACGTGGTCCAGAAGTAAGGAACAGTGTGCAGCTCCTTCCCTCTCTTCAGCATGTTTAAAGCAGCACAGTGACCTGGGATGAACCAACAGAGGGAATGTTTTTCTTGCAGGTCCTTAAAAATTGGTCCCTGTGTCTCCTGCTGTCTCTTCTGTCCCGTTCCCATCTCCAAGGGAGCTGGAAAGGGACGTGGCCGTGCCCTCACCGTGGGCCTCGGCCACTTGTTGGTGGTGGATGCTGGACCTGTCCCCGTTGAGCAGCGCTACCGGGAAGGTGACCACGTCCCCAGCAGCGAAGACATTCGGGATGTTGGTTTGCATGTGCTAGGGGGACAAAAGGCAATTAGTGCAGTGATGAGAGGGAAGGGAGGGGGTGTGACCTAGGATCCTCAGCTGGCACTCACCAGGTTCACCAGGATGGCACCTTTGTCGTCCCTGGCAATGGAGGTGCCCTTCAGAAATGCGGAGTTGGGGGTCGACCCTGTGGGGAGAGGAGCAGGGATGAAATGCAGCGAAGCTCTGCAGGGATGGGGAGGAAATTTGGCCCCACAGTGCCTGTTCCTGCTCGGAGCAGAGCACCTGGAGCAGTGACCTGTGCTTGGGCTGGTGCTGAGCCAGCGCAGGGGCAGTAAAAGCAGGGCCCAGGATACAGCACGCTCTGGGAAGGCAGCAGGGACCTGTGGAGCTCAGCAAGAGCCAGAGGCACAGCGAGAGTGTAACCAGCTCCTTTCCTCCTGCCAAGCGTGTGCTCATGGGCTGCTGACTTGTCCAGGTGCTTGGGGCCGAGAGGAAGGGCTGGATGATAACAGAGTGGGAAAGAGGCTGCAGGGAACGGTGTCCTGGAAATGAACTGTGATGCCCTGGGCTTGCTGGGTGTCCTCCCCATTCCCAAAGCTGCCTCCCTCTCCCAGCTGGGGTCTCTCACCTATTCCCACCACTACCACATCTGCAGGGAGATTCTCTCCGTTGGCAAGAACAGCCTCTGCGACCTAGGGAAGAAGGAAGGATCATTAGCAAAGGGTTAAAACCTCTGTCCTAATTCCCACAGCCTCCCTGCTGCTTTGCTCTTTGCTGGCTTTTTTATTCCCCAGGTTCAGATCACCTTGTCCAACTAATGTGTGTTGCTGGGGATGTAAAAGAAAATCACACTGTTGTCCCCGGGATAGGAACACTTACTGGTGCCCTCTGAGCCCAGAGCTGTGCTCAGTGAAAAGGAAGGGAGGGTCTAGACATGGGAGAGGAAAGCCTGATGTAGGCACTGGATTATACCTCAGCTTGGGCTTTTTTCCCCTAAAATTAGCAGTTCAGGGATCACAAAGGCACGACTGACCTTTCCATCCTTTCCTTTCAGCTCACAGAGTTCTGTTTTCATGTGGAACTTCACCCCTTTATTTTGCAGCATCTGAAAAGGACTGGTTTGAGTATTCATTAGGAAATTCCAGGCTATAAAAACAGCTGTATCCAGCCAAAACCCAGGCAGGGAGCTCTGCTGCTGCTCCAGGCTGCAGGGAGGTTCCATTTGTGTCCCTGGCTGGTGCAGGCAGCCTGGAAGTCTGGCTTTTCTCTGCAGTCCTGGTCAGGACTGGTGTGTGAGGTGGGTTTGGGATGAAGAATGTGATGTGTGTGTGGGGAAGATTGGGACCAGCCGTGTGTGCAGAGCTCGTGGGTGAGCTGTGGGTGAGGACAGAGGCTGGGCATGCAGAGTTGTGACTCAGCACAGGGGTGAGGTTTCCTGGGCTGATGTGGATCCCTGGGCTGCTTGCATACCATGTGTTCCCCATCCTAGAAATCAGCCCCAGGTTCTCCTCACCTTCATGGTGACTTCTCCAACCTGAGGACCCAGGGCGTGCTGGAAAGGGAACTCCTCTCTGTCCACCACTGAGATGGTCCCAGCCTTGTCTGAGAGGAAGGCAGCCACCTCCATTCCTGCAAGGAAGAGGCATGCCCAAGGTAAGCCTGCTGCAAGCATGAACCTGCACCCTTGGAAACCTTCTCTCCTTTCAGGAGAACAAATCTGATGTGCTGCCAGTGCTGAACTTTGCTGTGCATTTCTGGGCTGAGGTATTTAGCTCCCCCCACGCTTTGTTCTCGTGCACACAGACCTGGATGTCAGGAAATGCAAAGAATAGCTCCTGGTTATGTACAAAACAGCTCCCTTTCTGTGCCTTAGCCCCTTGCTTTCCCAATGCTTCTGGGGAATCCAGCTCCTCTGGAGGACAGTGACCTTTTCATAAGGCACATTTCCCTCTGTCCATGTGCAGCAATTGTTTATAGCTCTCAAAGTTTCTGGCTATCAGAGGAAAGAATGAGTGTGTGCTGTGTAACACACACCCCCAGCAGCTACAGGGCTCCAGGGAGGATCCCAGCCAGGCAGAAAAGGAACATCCCTTCCCTGAGGGCCTCTGGTTAACGTGCGCACGCAGCAGAAGGGAGTTTGAGGGCTCTCACTGATGGTTTGACACCCGCTCCAGCCTGGTACCTATGAATGAAGCTCCTACAATCACCAGATTCCTCCCAGTTGCCAGCTCCAAGATCTTGCTGGACTCTTCTGGGGTTTGGAGTGTGCACACGTTCTGCAGGTCTGCACCTGGGACTTTGAGGAAACCGGAGCTGAAAGAGAGAGAATCCAGATGCATTTCATGATACAAATTAAACAGAAAGAATGAGAAAGGAACACAAACCACGGCTGTGTCATTCCACTCTGCCCTTTCATCTCATTTCCTGCCCACACCTCCACATCCCAGTGCTGTCCTGCCTAAAATCCTGTGTGTGGCAAATGCTTTCTGCACTCACTGGCTGCCTGTGGCAATGAGCAGCTGGTGGTATCTCTGAGAGGACCCATCCATGAAGTGAACCTTCTGCTTCTGGAAATCCACTGACACTGCCTGCAGGAGAGAGGGGCCACGGAGCAGACAGGTACCTCTGATCCACTCTCTGCCCTGCCTGTGCCTGTGTGCCCTGTTTCTGGGCACTCAGGTGAGATGAGGGATGCTGGAGTCTTCTCTCCCGCTTCCCACAGGTCCATCCATGGGTGCACAGATCCGAGTTACACCCTCCCCATGGCAGGAACAAGGTCATCCACTGAGGACTGAGCTCAGCTGCTCTGGTACCTCTTTCTCTGTCCAGAACTCTATGCCCCGAGCCTGGAGGAATTCAGGTTTCCTCAGGTAGACGTCCTCAGCTTTCAAGTTCATTTCCTGGAACCACAACAAAAATATGAAATGAAGCACTTCTTACAGGCAGCAGTTCTCCTGGAGTGTTCACTGGGGAGTCAGTTTGCAAAAGAGGTGGATTTTACACTAGTGAATCACAGCTCCCCACACTGCCCCATCCCCATCACCTTGTCCCCCACCCTCAGAAAAACCATCAAACTTTAGTGGGAAGAACTCAATAAAAGGAGATAAAACCATCAGCTTATGTTGAGTCTGATCAAAGACTTTCTGAGAGGAAGAAGATGTTTTCCTGGAAATAACACCCCTGTTTGGATGCCTCAGCTCTCCTGCTTTGCTCACTCCATGGCTCCGAGCATGGCCCATGTCACACGTGGTGCCCGGGCACAGTCCTGGCCTTGTCACACACCAACCTTGCTCAGTTTGGATTTGTCATAGGGAACATGTTCCTCGTTGGTGGCCATGATGATCCTGCCCGTGAATCCCTCCTGGCGAAGAGTCTCTGCACACACCAGGGCAGCCACACCTACGAGAGATGCTCATCTCAGCCCTCTGACACGTCACTGTGGAGGAGGAGGAGGAGGAGGAGCGGGTCAGCCCTCCCTGCAGAGGAGAGAGGCAGCTCCCAAGTGTGTGGGGAGAGGGCAGAGCCCTTCACTGACCTCCCCCCAGCAGCAGCATCGTGTTCTTGTTGAGGAGGGACCTCCTGCTTGTGTCCTTCACCCTCAGGCTGCTTTCAAGGTCCTGCAGCAAAACGCAAAATGCCGAAGTCCCACGTGGCCCGAGGTGCTGCCTGTGCTCAGTGACAGCAGGAAAGGTCAGTACCTTCTTTTTTGCTGTAATAAACACCTTTCCATCTTCCACTGCTACCTGAAGGAGGGAAAGGAGAGGTTTTTTAAGTGCTGCATCCATGAGGTTGTGGTAGGAGCTCTCCTGGGAGATCTTGGTCCAGTGTGCCATCTGTCTCTGACTGATCTTGGACATCACATGATGCTGAGAAGCTCATGAGCTTTTCTCCTCATCACAAGAGCACTCAGGAAGAGCTGTAAGTCCTCTTTTTCTTTCCAAAAGCGCTTGTGCTGGCTCTGAGGGATACCAGGATCGATGGCATCACCTTTGATTGAAAGGAGCTTTAGGGCAGGGAGTTACACGATCCCAAGAAACCATCCCAAGGACCATCCCTTGTGTTGAAGCTCTGTGTGACAGAACTGTGGTCAGGGCAGGGGGCTTTGAGTTGGTGTCAGGAACATGGAGCTTCTGAGAGATAATGAATGTGAGAGGCACCCAGGTGAGAGGACAAGAAGTCACCTGAAAGCAGGAGATGCAGTCCAGAGCAGGGTATTCCTCGATGTCTCCAGTCCTGATGTTAAAGCAGGCCCCGTGCCAGGGGCAGCGCAGCCTCTCCCCTCTCAAGACCCCTGCAAGAGAATCCCTCCAGCTGGGCAGTGAGAACCTCCCCAGTGTGGTTTTTCCACCCCTGCCCCGAGCCAGGGTTACCTTTGCTCAGCGGGGCACCGTAGTGGGGACATTTGCTGCCCAGAGCACGGAATTCCTTCCTGTTCCTCACCAGCAGCACTGGGTAGCCGGCCACCATCACCTCCAGGAGCCTGGGGGAGAGGTGCAGAGTGGGAACAGAACCACCTAAACCCCCCACCACCACCCCCAGGTACTCACTGTCCATCCCCAACGTCGTCCTCCCTGCAGACCTCGGTGGTGATGGTGTCATCGCCGTCCATGCCGGTGGCTGCTGGGAGCTGGTCAATGTCAGGCACTCAAGGGGTCCCAGATTTCTGATGAAGCAGCAAAATGACCTTCAACTGGTGGAAAACATCCCTTTTGTAAATTTTCTGTCCAAACCCAACATCCATTCCTCTGCCCTTTTCTCCTCTGAATTAACCCACTTGTTGTTTTCAGCCCTGTGTCCCATTAAACTCAGCTGCAGAGCAGATGTGATTAATGGCTCTTGTAAACAAATACAATTATTTACAGGGAGGTGCTGCTGCCATATCCCACGTCTCCCTCAAATTTGGTCTAAAGAGATGCTTCAGCCTCTCCAAAACCTCTCCAACGTTTGTGCAGAGATGTTATTCATGGTAATTGCCGTGAAAGCATTAATCCCTGCCCAGAATGCCTCCTGGGCTAGAAAAGAGTCAAACCTCTTGGTCCTTAATGCTCTCCCTGCCTGAGCAGTCATTGAGAGGCTGATTAGGGATCTCCCTCTCTCTTTTGAAGGAAAAAAAGAAGAAATGGAGCAGAGGAAGGTCATTCAAGGCAGGTCTCAGTGCAGGGTGGTGACTTGCTCCTGCAAATCCCCACTGCACCGCTGCCCCAAACCCAGGTCCTTCAGGAGAAGCATTGGTGGGTACTCACCTGGTCCTGCCAGGGGGGTTCAGGCACCCGTCCCCCAGGTCAGAGAGCCACCACTGCTTGTGTCTGAGACTTTCTCCTGTGAGGTGACACCCTGGTGTCTCACCACAGGTGTTCTGCCCGCTGCCAGCCCACGGCTGGTGATGCTCTCCCCGAGTTGCACAACGTCCCCATCCATCAGGAGATGCAGCTCCTGGAAGCGGCCGCCTGCCAAGGAGTTTTATCTGATTTCTGCAACTGGCCTGGGCCTAATTAAGGGTATTTTGCTGGGGTTTAGAGTTGCAAAAGAATTGAGGGCACGTAAGAATTACGGCACAGGTGTGGTGTAAAGATGGGGGTGCGTCATGGGCAGCGTGACCAGAAACTCGAGGGGTTGCAGTGATATCCCATGGTCCCTTCCCACCACCCCTTTTCCTGATGGGAAGCATTCCAGCTCAACACAACGTATTTTTGCAGCACTTTGGAAGGATACTGCTACTTTTTATATATTTCAACAACGTTTCAAATTCTTTAATTTGATCTTCGGGTAGGATTTTTCTCCAGTGATTTTAAGGAACGTGAATTGTTCAGCAGCTCTGCACGTGCCTTACATCCCAGCTCTGCTCCTGGTTCAGCCACCGATGTCCAGGCACATGATCCCATCATCCCTTGGCCCATGAAGGATGGCATGGAGCAGGGTGCTGCTGGCTGTGCTGTTTTTACAACAAAGTGGGAGTTGCAAAAAACCGGGAGTAACACCTACACTGTTTGTGTCTCCTCTTGTTCTTATCTCTATTTCACAGTCAATATGTTTCACAACTTGAAATATGCCTCAGAAATTAAGGGGGGGGGGAAGTTACTAACAGCGTGCTTCCATCATCTCCCTTGCAGAACAGGAGATCCACAGGGATCAGCTCCCTGCCAGTGGCACGTTCCCAAATCCAGCAGCAGGGGGGATAAAAATCCTTTGGTGGGTATGACCCAGAGAAGAAGGCACGTGCAGGATGCTGGATTAGTGCAGGCAGGATTATTTGGGAAGCAGTTCAACTCATGGGACCCTCCAAGCCATGAGCACCCCTTCCTTCAGAGCAGGATACCGGGACACTAATGGGTCTGGATAATCCCAGCCCATGGGCTCTGCACACCCACGACGGGCACAGGAACGAGGGATTTTCTCCCAGCACCAATGAGCAGCTTCTGGGCTCTGCCCTCCTGGCCAGGAGCCTGAATGTGAAGCAATTTGGCTGCCAAACGTCCGTATTTAAACTCTCTGTAATTATTCCCCAGAAGCGCGTTCCCACGTGGAGGAGCAGCAGCCCTCACGGAGCGTTCTCTGACTCAGCAGAAATCGCTGGAAAACGTCTGCTCACGGATGGAAATCTGCAGTGAACAGGCAAAGGGGCAGGTACAGAGGCGTGCAGCTTTGGGGTGAGGCAGGTGGAGCTTGATCCTGTGCAGGGACATTTGCACTGCAGGGCTGAGCAGCAGATTTGGCTGCTGGATGCTGCTGGATGCTGCTGGATGCAGCTGAGCACCCAGGAAAGGCTTTTGTAAAGTGCAAAGGAAAGGGAAAAAAACAAAATGCCTGACAGAGGCAAAGATGATAGAAAGGACAAAGAAAAGGTGATAGACAAAGGATAGAAAGTGGAAAAGGGCTTTGGGTGTCAGAGGGAAGATTTGGGTTGGCTGCAGGGGTGTTGGTGTGTGTCAGAACACACAATATGCCCTCAAGGGTCTGGGATGGGATTGGAGGCAGATTGTCAGGAAGATGCTCTGTAAACACCTTTTGGCCCTTTTTAGGTAAACCAGAGGTGGTTACTCAGAGGGTTTTAGACCTTTGCTTGTAGCACAAGTCAGGATTAAACACAGGAAGGAAGAGAGGAAAAGGAAGTGGTGCCCTCAACCACAAACAGAGCCCAGGTGGGCATCAGATATCTCTGAGCAGATCTGCCACCCACGTTGGTGCTGACTCACAGGAGCTGCTGAGCTGACCTTCACTTCTGCCTGGTGTTGCTGGCCCTCCAGAAAACTCAGGTTTAGAGGCAAGGATTTAAGGGGTGTAACTTTCCTCCCTTCAAGTTCCCACCACCATCAGCTGGTGTAGCACATTTTTTCATGTCATGGCTGTGTGGATGCATCTTTTTCCCACCTTTTTCCCAGCTGGCCCAGCTCAGGGCCCTTCCCTGCCCTACCAGACCTGCTGATTTTAACAAGCAGCACCCATGGAGTCAAATCATAGGAAAACTGCTCGGTGGCAGGAAGAGGAAGCGAGGTGAAACCTGCAGCAGAGCTGAAGTGATTAATGGGGCACTGCTCCCAGAACAGCTTGGTTTGTGATATTAATAACGAGAGAATTCAGGAGGGAACCTAACCTGTTCCAGGCTGCAGAGCCAGCAGCAGCAGGAGATGCAGCGGGGAAGCTCCTGTGCTTGTATTTGTAAAACAGGAGGAATTGAGAGGGCTCAGAGGATGTGATGCTGAACTGGGGCTGGGATGTCCTTCCACCTTGGAGGACTCATTCTTAACCTGTCTGAAATGCAAAAAAACCCATGTAGTCATAAATGCATCGTGAGGTAATCATAAAGCACATGCATATTCATCAAAAATTACTTAAGCTTGAGACTGGTGAATTAAACAGGAAAAAAAATGTTTATCCCACAAGGGAAGAAGACGAGGAAAAGGAAATATTTAGTGGGATGAATTTGCTTACAGGGTAAAAATAATTATATGTGGTATTTCACATTTTCTTCCTAAGCATTCGTGTCTGGTGATGGTGAGAGACGGGATGCAGGCGTGGCAGACACCTGGTACCACTTCTCCACAGTGAACATTGGAAAAGGAAAGAAGGAACTTGAACCCTCACTAACAACAGCAGATTAACAGTTCAGAAAGTCGAAACATTTGGGGCATGGAGGCTGCTGGAAGCAAAGAACCCTAAGGAACTGCCCATGCTGCTGTGCTTGAAGGGGATTTGCCAGTCAGTGTGTTCTCAATGGAATTTTGTTTATCCCATGGCATACCTGTGCAGCTGGAGTGAGGAGAGAGCACATCCTTCGTGCCACTGGTTCCTGACAGCTGGTCCAGCCCAAGCCCTCGAGAAACAGCTGAGCCTGCAGCATCCTTAGGGACACTCTGCTGTCAACACAGGTTTCTCCAGCAAGTCCCTTGTGCCAAGTCTTGAGGAAAAGAAAAATATCCTTCCAGTCCTGGGAAAAAGGAAGAGCATCCAGATCAACCTGCCCTGGGGTCATTTATCATGTGGGCAAAGCAGACTCTGCCTGGGTGGTTTGGGAACATTCCCACATGCCAGGCTGCAGAAGGCAGCTGCTGTGCCCGGTCTGCAACTGGTACCTGGCACCAGAACATCCTGGTTCTGTAAAGCTCCAGGGAGACATTGCATTCCAGGAATGATCTGAGGAAGGATGAGCAGCCTGGGCAGCAGAACACCTGCAGGGCTGGTTAAAACACTGAGAGGTGGAAGGGAAAACCTTCCCTCAGCAGTGGGAGCTTGCAGACCTGGGCAGGTGAATGGACAGGCTGTGGTGCAAGCACAGATGATTTCCTCTGCCAGATGAGTTCAGGTGCTGAGGTCAGTGGTAAAGTGCTGCACATTTTGGCATTTCTTGCATTAAATCCTGGAGCTGCTCACCCCACTCACAGAGACTGAAATCCCTTTCTCCCGTGTCCATGGCAAGTTCTACCTGGAGAATATCCAGCTCCCACATCAGGAAGGTGCTCCTGGCTGGAAGGGGTGGATGCTCAAGTTTGAATTGACTTCATCTCTCTCCACAGCTGCCTCTGCAATGCCTGGGCATGCTTTGCCATGCAGAACCTGCATTTTGCACAGTAGATCCTTTCATAAGTGTGGAGTTCCAGACTTCCTGAATGGAGAAGTGGATGTATAAAGCATTCCTACATCATCTGACTTCTTATGGCCTAGGCAGACAGAGTGGTGACACAGTTTAGAGAGGGATGGAGACAACAGCTAATTAAAGTTTGGAAGCCAAGCTGCTTGATTTGTTTCGAGCTCTTGGACTCCTCCGATTACTTCAGGTGTGAGCCAGGTCTGGCATGGGGTGAGCAGATGGGTTTTATGACTCCCTGGATGCAGAGAGGCAGATTAAGGGAGGGAGGCTTTCCAAAAACAGGAGCATAACTTGTGCCTGGCTCCCACATCTGTTGGCTCCGGTGAGTCCTCTGTGGCATTTGGGAGCAGAGTGGGCTCCTCCTTACGTGAGGGATGGTGGAACTGCAAAAAGCACACCCAAACCCCCACCCAGGAGTAGTGGGGACCATCTGGGGGGGACAGAGTTCAGCTGGCAGAATTCCTATGGATTATCACTAAACTGGCAGCTTTTTGTTGTGTAAAATGGATTCTGTCTCTCAGATTTGCTGCAGAGCAACTCCAGCCTGGGAAAGGGAGACAAAAACGATTGTCCAGCTATTGAATAAAATTCCGTACCCTCGATTTACACCCCGACTGCTGCTGGAAAGCCCCCACTATGGGATTAGCTGTGGTGCCCGTGGTGTTATGGGATGGACCCGGGCACGTCCTTGCTGGTATCTGCAAGGAGTCCCCTGCCCTGCTGGGAGCAGGCACCGGCAGCCACCCGGCACCAGGCTGAGCTGCCTCCCCGCACTAAACGAGGTCGTTTGGGGACAGCTGGAAAACTTCTGGAAATCTGGGTGAAAAAGGCAGTATCTCCAAATAAGGTGGGAAGGAGGAATCCCATCGGAGCGGGCTCCCGGTTCTTCAGCGGGCGTGCAGGGCCCTCTTGTGGCAGCTGCGCCCGGGAGCGCCCGTCCCCGCTCTTCGTTCGGGTTCTTTTGGGACAAGCCTGGCCACCGAGCCTGCGGCGTGCGGTTGAATATTTGGCCTGATCTGGTGTCAAGGGACTTGTTTGTAACTGGGCTTGGAAGTCTCCAGTTCCAAAACCGCCCCCGGTTAATGTCATTGCTGCAGAGGAAGGAAGACAAGGAGAAAAAGGCTGGAATCGGGGTTGTGAGAAACTGCGGCTCAAGGGGAAGTCCTGGTAAAATTAAGTAAAATCTGGACTAAAATGATCCCAAAAGTGGTTTATATGTAACTGTTGGTAGTGCTCTAGCAATGGGATCAAAGTCCTTGAACCAGAGGCTCAATTAATCACGGCTTAAATTCCTCCCATGCAGAAGCAGTAGGTAAAAGCTCTCCAGTCTCCAGAAATATTTTAACTATTCCTGTCCCCGAGCCCGGCTGAATGTTCATCTTTGGGATAAACACATCACAAGTGGAGGTTTCCCCTGGGGAAACGGGACTGGACTTGCAGGCATTCCACGATCTGGGATTTTCCCTGCAGGCAGGTGAAGGGCAGAGCTGTCACCAGGGAAAGGGGCAGTCAAGATTTTTTTGAGGCTAAAACACTGCAGATGACTTCTCATTCGGAAACCAGCTCTGTGCAATTTTATACTCAATTAATTGTGAAATGATTTTTCTCCTCAGTGCCCTGAGCAACCCAGCACGTCTCCAAGGCACGTCTCTCTTTCCTCAGCACATCTTATGCTGGACAAAAATGTCTTTGCATTTGGTCTTCTCAGTGACAGATTAGACTGTGTGATCCTTCGAGTCCTAATACAGGAGATTATTGAAAATCCCCTGAGCACTCAGGGCTGCCTATTACTTCAGGCAGTGTCTCCCTGCCATGTAACTGTTATGAAAGTATATTGTCTTGCCTGGCTTTTAAGCGAATTTGTGCAGCATGAACAGATGCTTTTCTACCAATTGGGACTATCATAGAAACAGAATCGTTTAGGTCGGAAAAGAACCTCACCCGTCTCCCAATTTGATTTAATCACTCAGCGTCCCTTCCATCCGTGTGTATTTGATGGTTTTGTGTCCATCACCCCAGAGCCAGGACAGCAACTAAGAGCTCAGGCTTCACACGCTCCTGTTTCAGCGAAGAGGAAGGAGAAGATTTCATCCAAAATTAATACCTCAAAGGAGAGGTGGAGTATGACATTAATCGGTGTGTACACGGTGACTCATCCCGGCGGCAGAAGGGGAAGCGAGGGCTGTGCAGCAGCTTCTGCTGGAGACATCAAAAAGCAACAAGGGAGCGATCAAATTACGGGAAGCTGGAAAAGCAGCAGAGTTGTAGGGTAGGAGTAAAATTGTGGCTACGGGATGGCGAATTTCCACAGGGTCCAGACAGCAGAGTTGGGATATCCCAGACGTCGGGGAGCTCCTCTCGGGACCAGACATGGGACAGGGGGATGGGGGATAACCGTGCTGTGGGCAGAGCATTTTTTAGGCAAGGCAGTCACATATTTTTCCGTGCTTGATGTGCGATCAGCTCCGATGGTGTGGTCTGTGGGGATCCTGACCCGGGGTGAGCGGCGGCTTGGAGAGCTCCAGCCCAAGGAAACAATGACGGCGACGGGCATCATCTGCCGGGGATGCTTTGGGGTGAAGGAGCACCGGCCGCAGCACCTCATGGGCGAGGCGTTCGGCCACCCGGTGCCACCAAGGCGGAGGAGGAACGTCCGGGGAACGAGGGAAGTGCCCGCAGCTCCCGCACAGTGACGGGACACGCGTTCCCCGCTCCGTGCCACGCTCTCAGCCAGCTCCGGGCTGGCGCCGCTTCAGCCGTGCGACGCCGGGGAAGGCGGATACATCCCCGGGGGCTCAATTCCCGTCCTCCCGCTCCCCGTGTCCCACGCCCCGACGGGAAGCGCTGCCGCTGCGTGTCCGCATCCCCGCGCGGGGGGATGCGGGAACTGCCGGCGCCAGCAGCGGGGCGGCCCCCGGCCCTTCCCCTCGGGAGTGATGCTCGCTGTGCCCCCGCCCGGGCGATGCGCATCGCGGCCGGGGCAGGGCGGTGCCGGGGCAGGGCGGTGCCGGCGGGGCGGTGCCGGTGCCCAGGGCGGGTTCCGGGGCTGGGCGAGGCGGATCCCGTCGGGCAGCGAGGCCGGTCCCATGGGAGCCCGAGGCAGGCGGCGGGCCCGTGGATGCCCATGGCTTTCAGCCCGGGGCTGCTGGTGGTGGCCGGTTCCTTCGCCGCTTTCCGCCTGCTGAACCGGGGGCTGGAGCGGCTCGTGCCGCCGCCGCCCTCGGCCCGGCGCAACCGCTGGAAGTGGCGCAACATCTGGACATCGCTGGCGCACAGCGTGCTCAGCGGCGGCGGGGCGCTGGCCGGGTGAGAGGCACCGCGGAGCCCCGGGGGGCNCACTAAAGGAGATGGGGGTGTTGGGGACCTTGGGGAGTGTGGGGACTTGCAGCCTGGGGGGCACTGGGAGATGGAGGAAGGTCCGAGGGACAGGGAGGCACCATGGGATAGGGAGACTCCCGGGAAAACAGGAGGAGAGGGGTGGCTGTGGGTGGAGCAGGGCGACAGGAGGTCTCCGGGGAGGGTGGGCAGCACCAGGTGGGTACTGAGGACACTGGGAGGGAAATGGGGAAGCAGAGGCACTGCCCGGCACTCACAACCTCTCTCCTCGCAGGTTCTACCTCCACCCCGAGCTGTCCAAGGACCTGGTGGGCACACACTCGCCCGGGGCACACAGCCTGGTCGCCGTGTCTGTAGGTGAGGTGTGGCGAGTGGGCTGTGCCCTGCTCTGTCCCCCGGGGGGTCTTCAGGCGCTCGTCCGTGCCTGACACCAGCCCCTCGAGCCATGTCGTGATGTCTCAGGCACCTCAAACAATCGCCCTATTCTTGGCAAAGGACAGTGGCTCCTTTCTGTCCCACGGCACCCGCAGCCAGGAGGTACTGGGCACCGGGCTGCCCTCCACCGTCCTCGGGGGGAGCCAGGCCTTGGGGCATCCCAGAAGTGCCCACATGGGGTTGGTGGAGTTAGTTGGTGCCTCTTCCTGGGAACATGTCGTACAGAGTGATTGCGAGAGGGACCCAAACCACACCAATTTCCTTCTTTTGCTGTGTGTGATCCTGCTCTGTGTGGCTCCCCACCCACAGAGATGTGACCATCACTTCCCTGGAGGAGCTGCCCAGCCCAGTCAGGTGCAGAGTCCACTGGGGCTGGGGGGATTCGCTGACACAGCCCTTCCTGACCTTGTTTTTGTTCATGGACTCCCCGACGCCAGGTTATTTCCTTGAAGACTTTGTGGACATGTTGTGCAATCAGAAGCTTCATCAGTCCTGGGAGCTGCTCTTTCATCACTCTGTGGTGAGTGCACCAGCACAGGTACCACCAGGGAGGCTGGGAACAGGGGATACGAGTGGGGCTGCTGCTGTTGTTAGTGTGGGTGCTTGCTGCCTGCCACAAAATATCTCTGATTTTATTTCCTGGGGAGAGGAGCCCAGACAGCAGGGCTGGGAACTCCTTTTGCTCCTGCAGGACTCTCTACTCTTTGAGGATTTGCAGAAAGGCACCCAAAAATGGGGTAGGAAAAAACCACGTGTACATAGAGCACAGGGGCAGATCTGGGCTGATCCATAACAGTGTCACTGACAGCAGTGACCCAGGTGACCCCGCTGGCACAGGTGAGCAGCTCACCCCCTGTGGCTCCTGCCCTCTGGAGCACCTGCCAGGAAGGGCTGCACACCCTCTCCGTCCACCTCCCGCTCCCCGGGGTGCTTTCCTCTCATCTGGGGCTGGTGTGGCTGCAGCAGCTGTGGTGCAGGACCCCCGCTCCGGTGCCTTCTGCCTGCCTTGCTGTGCCCACTGTGGGTTTCTCTCTGCTCACCTCCGATGTCCAGGTGCCAGACAACCAAACAAAACAATTCTGTGATGCTGAGACTGTGGATGCTGCAGGGCAGGGGGGTGGCCCAGCCTGGAGCTGAGCAGCAGACATGCTGCGGGGTTCAGGGGAGGCTCAGGGGTGTGCAGGGCCTGGGGAGGGGGACAGGGGCAGTGCTGGCACTCACCTGGGATGAGACGGGGGAGGCAGTGCTGCTCCCAGACCTGCTCTCTCAGTGAGCCCTGGGGCTCTGCTGGCTGCTGCTGGTGAGCCAAAAGCTCATCTCCACAATAGAGCTAATTCAAGCCAAGACAGTGACTTAACGAGCGGGGAGCAGATAATCTCATTACAGAGCCCATACAGAGAACAGCATTAATGGCATAAACCAAAGAAAGGACTGAGTGTGCTGAAGCGTGGGCAGACAGAGCCTGTCCCCCTGCCTGGCAGGGAGGGTGCGGGGCAGGAATCCTGTCCCCAACAGCTCTGTCCTTTGGTGCAGCACCCAGCAGCCCCAGGGTGCTTCAGGCCATGCTGGAGGCATCCCACGGGGCTCTCTGATACACCAAAGTCACCTAATCCCGGCAGGGTGCCTGTTCTGGGGAGAATCCCTGAGCCAGCAGCAGCCGTAGCCCTGTAGCTAGAGTCTCCCTTCCTATCCATTCATTGTGTGTGGAAAAACCTGCTGGGCCACTACCGGCTGCATTCCCCAGGCCACCGCAGCAGGGTTGGGTCAGGCTGCTCTGTCTCCTCAGCCAACCTGAAGCTTAGAGTTGTTTCCTTCTCTTCCCACTGGAACAGAAAAACCCCACTCAGGTTTCATGCAATGGTGAGGAGGTGCCAGAGGCTGCAGTGATGCAGGGATGACCAGTGGTTTGCCACTGCTGATGGTCCTTTCCACCTCTGCTCCATGCTGTGCCCAAGCGTGGAGGGTTCCAGCTTGCAGCAGCTGAGAGCAACCAGCCCCTGGGCTCAGCCCCTCTTCTCCCTCCTTGCCAGGTGATTGTCTGCTTTAGTATTGCCGTGCTGCTCCACCAGTACGTCGGCTTTGCCCTCGTGGCTTTGCTGGTGGAGATCAACTCCATCTTCCTCCACCTGCGGCAGATCCTGCTCATGGCCAACCTGGTGCACACCACCTGCTACCGCCTCAACAGCGTCGTCAACCTGGGCACCTACGTGGTGTTCCGCATCGCCACGCTGGCCTGGATGACCCGCTGGCTCTTCCTCAATCGCCAGAACGTGCCCCCGGCCACCTACGCCGTGGGCACGGTGGGCATGGCAATCATGACGCCCATGAACATCATCCTCTTCTACCGCCTGCTGCGGAGTGACTTCTTCAAATCCAGCCGGGACGTGCAGCAGGAGAAGGAGGAATAGCCCCCTCCCCTGCGAGGGGGAGCAGTTCCAAGCCCATGGAGCAAGTGGAGGGTGAATGTGGCTGTTTCAGTCCCTTGCAGGGAGGGTCTGCACTAACAGAACATCCAGGCTTTTCTTGTGGCTCAAGATCCTGGGCCCTGCGCAGCAGAGGAGGTGCTCGTGGACTGTGGCTCTGCTCTCCAAACACCTTTGGATGATGTGGTCGGACAATTGGGAGCTGCTCAGAGAAGCCTCAAGAGCTCTCACAGCTCCCCGAGGCACCGCTGAGATGAGAAGGGGACAGAGCAGCACTGTTTCCCCACTGCTCTTCCGGACATCCCGACACCACAGGGTGTTTCCAACCCCTTTGGTGCTGCAGCCCCCAGCATCCCATCAGCCACGGGATACTGTGTCCTCCACGGCATCTCCCATGGGAACACCACAGGCAAGACAGGCTCCAAGGCAATGGTCAGTAAAAACCAAACTCTGCACTGATGAGCCCTCTCTGAGGAGACTGTCCCAGACTGAGACCTGGCTGGGTGGCTGCTGCCCACTGTGGGGACCAGCTCGGGGGCAGCCCCAACCTCTCCTGACAACTGGAGCTTTTTTCATGTTGTTTTGTCCCCAGATAATTTAAATGCCCATAAATGAGCGTGGGAGAGCGCGGAGTGGCTGGCGGGAGGACGCTGTGTGATGGTCACTTCCCACAGATGTGGGGTTTTCAGGCACTTTTTAGGATTCAGGCATCTATTTGGAACAAGTTGTGCTGCAGAGCCCAGTGTAATGCTCTCACCCGGCAGCAAAGGCTCTTACTAACACGAGCTTTTAATAAATGGCTGCAAAAATGAAATGGCTTGAGGGGAAGGGACTGAGAGGGGACAAAAGGACTCAGCATCCCAGCCTGCTCTGCGGGTGTCACTGCTTAGCACAGTCCTTACCCTGTGTCTCCCTGCTGTGGAGTGAAAATACACCGTACACTGGCACACTCGACCTTTCTTATTGTTTTGGGTTTTTTTTTTTCCCACCCCTCTCCTTTCTGCAGAGGAAGATGAAGGTTTTTAAATGTATTTTACTCCATATTTCCTCTTCCCCACCGATTCTCACACGCTGGATTGTTCCCCAGCAGCCCAGCACTGTGTATATAACAAGATCATCCCACTTGGAGTTACGGGCACCAGTCTGGGGAAATCCACTGGATCAGTCACGTTTCCTTTGCGTGGCAAATCAGCTTCAACACGAAATCCCCCATTTGGTTGGAAGAGCTTGGGGACAGGCTGGAACAAGGCACTGCTCGGAGAGGGTGGCACGTGTTTTGAGGAGGGAGACACATTCCTGCAGGGAAAGATGAGTGATCCGTGGGCAGCGGGAGGCTGGAGACAATGTGTGGCCAAAGCTGCTTATGTTTCTATTTGTGAAGAGCAGGAAAGCTTCCAGATGCAGGGGACACCAACTCCAGGTTTGGGTTTGTCACCTCAGGCAGCGTTGAGGTGCCTGTGTGCCCCTCACAGCTCCCAGCAAGAGCAGAGCTGTCACCCAGGGCTTTCTCTTTGGTTTGACCCATGTACTCCCAGTTTTCCAGGAGCTGCTCTGCTGATCCCTGCCCTTAGCACAGCCTCTGCATCTGCTAAAAACGCTGCCTCTGCTCTCCGGCCTCTGCCCACACCAGAGATGTTTCTTCTCAAGGCCTGGATTGTGTTCCCACATTCCTGCTGTCACGTGGATGTCCTGTACCCCGGGCACGTGGGGTTGGGCGCCAGGGGAGTCTGTTTTGGGCGCCTCTTAATCCGCCGTGATTTTCCCACAGGGCTAAGGTGGGATAAGCAGTGGCTTTGCAGGTCACTGAGGTCAGACGTAGGGATGCCCTGGGCTTGTCCATCCCGATGAAAAGCGCCCCAGCCTTGGCTTGAAGGGTTTTGGGAAGGACTCGCCTTTCTATTCCCACCATATGGGGGAACATGGGGCTAGAAGGAGCATCTCCATCAGGGAATTAATTGATTGCTGGGGAGCAACACCCCAGTCTGCCACCCACTCACCCCCCCTTTCACCCCCATCCCACGAGCCAATATCCCTCCAGAACAAACCCCTCTCCTCATGGGAGCCTCTACCCTGGCAAAACCCTAAGACAAGTGGCTGCCCGGCTGCTGAGTGGCCTTGGCAACACATTGAACCCACCTACAGTGAGCTGGACCTCGCATTTTCACAGATGCTGGCAAGCGCTGAGGCCTGGGGGGGACCCGTGCTCCTGGAGAGAGGCGGGAAGGAGGCACCGAGGTGGGTGGCTGTTTGCAGGGGGTTAGGGGCCATGGTGTGGCCATGGGGGCAGTGCTCGGGGAGAGGCATCACTGGGGCGCAGCATCCCCCCGCCTGCCTGGGGCACCGGGGCTGGCTGAGATGGGCTCAGCCCCACTGAGGGGATGCACAAACCCCGTGGGGGATGTCCCCACGCTGCTCCACAGGGGACATCAGCGGGATGTGTCCGGGATGCGCCCAAGATGTCCCCCTGAGGGCAGCACCCCACTCCCGGCCACAGGCTCCTGGACGGGCCACAGGTGCCTGGACGCGAACGTTGGCCCTTTTCCATGGGAAACCAAACTCAGCCCCTCAGTTTCTTGATGGCAGTTCAAGAGGTGGCGTTTGGCACTCCAAGAGCAGCCACAGTCCCGGCTGCTCGCAGTTTTCTTCTGGGAGAAACCCTGAGGGGCCCCCCCGCCCCTACCACCCTCCGGCAGGGGAGTCCGGCCAGCCCCGCGGCGCCCCCTACAGCAGCGCGGAGTGAGCTGCGCCAGGCGCTGCCCAATCAGAGGCGGTGCCGCGCTGTCACCGCCGCCCCTCTCCGCCAATCGGAAGCCGCGAAGGGCGGGACCGAGGAAAGCGGGACATCACACCGGAAGTGCGCCCCAGACACAACTTCCTCCCCTTTTCCTCCCTCAGTCCCGCCCCACCCCTCTTCTCCGTTCTGATAGGCTGCGTCTGCTGTCCGTGAGGCTTCCTGAAAACTGATTGGTTGGCCCGTGCTGCGCGTCCCGCCTACATCCGGGTCTCCGA
>VWZW01004757.1:635904-668570 GCA_013397115.1 Edolisoma coerulescens | reverse complement strand
CGGGGGAGCGACCGGCGGCGGCCTTGTCGTGGTCTCGTGCCTCGCCCTGAGCCCCTCTCCACGCACTCCCCAGGTGCGTCGCCATGGCCGCCGTGTTCCCGTACCGCGGCGGCTGCGCCCCGGTGCCCAACCCGCTGGCGCCGCTGCCCGACTACATGTCCGAGGAGAAGCTGCAGGAGAAAGGTGGGTACGGCCCCGGACACCCCAGATCATCCGCGGGGGGCAAGGCCTGACCCGCCGCCTCTGTGTCCCCGCAGCCCGCAAGTGGCAGCAGCTGCAGGCCAAGCGCTATGCGGAGAAGAGGAAATTCGGGTTCGTGGACGCGCAGAAGGAGGACATGCCCCCCGAGCATGTCCGCAAAATCATCCGCGACCACGGCGACATGACCAATAGGAAGTTCCGGCACGACAAGCGCGTCTACCTGGGGTAAGGGACCCCCGGTGTGTGACAGAGGGGGAGCTCGGGGGATCCGCCTCTGCTGCCGTGATAATTGCTGAAGTGAGAGACTTCTCCAAAGTGCTCTCTCCGTGTCCATTGTAGCTCGGTGAGGATGCCCTGAGGTATCAGTGCAGAGGAGGATCAGCAAAAGGAGTTGTTGCTTTGAATTTATGAGAAAAAACATTAGCCTGGATGATGCATCGTTGAGGGGAAAGCCCCTTCTCCAAAGAGCTTTAAGTGTCAGTTGTAGCTCAGTCTGTTGCCCTGAGGTATCAGTGCAAAAGAGTATCAGCAAAGGGAACTGTTGCTTTGAATTTATGAGAAAAAACATTACCCTACATAACACAGTGCCTTAGAAGAGGTTGGGGAGAGTATGAAATGTTTTTTGCAAGACTGAAAAGCATCCTGAATGCTTCTTTGCTGTTTGGGTGCGGAGACCTGTTTAATGCACATCATGGTCTGTTGCACTAACTTACCATTACCCATAAAAATTTCAGAAGCTCACTTAAAACTTCAATTTTTGTTTGTACCATTTATGAAAGCTAAATCAGTAGAAAACCTTTTGATGGTACAGAGGTGGAGTGGGAAGTTCACGGGTTTGCCTTTTGAACAGGTGGGGCGAGCAGCTCGCAGGAGGGATAACTGGGAGGTAGTTGGGCTTGTGGCAGGTGGATGGCTGGTGTTGAGATCCATTCCAACGTGGTTTCCCTTGATTTGTGGTTGCAGTGCTCTGAAGTACATGCCTCACGCTGTGCTGAAGCTCTTGGAGAACATGCCCATGCCCTGGGAGCAAATCCGGGACGTTCCCGTCCTGTACCACATCACCGGCGCCATCTCCTTTGTCAACGAGATCCCCTGGGTCATCGAGCCTGTCTACATTGCCCAGTGGGGGTAGGTGCCTTCTGCTTCATCCAGGTGGGGCAAACCCCTGTGCAGCCACCATAAAAACCCGTGTTTAACGTTCCCCTGGTTTCCTGCAGGTCCATGTGGATCATGATGAGGCGGGAGAAGAGGGACAGGCGTCACTTCAAGAGGATGAGATTCCCCCCGTTTGATGATGAAGAACCGCCTCTGGATTATGCTGATAACATCCTGGATGTGGAGCCCCTGGAAGCCATTCAGCTGGAGCTGGATCCAGAGGAGGATGCCCCTGTGCTGGACTGGTTCTATGACCATCAGCCTCTGAAGGACAACAGGAAGTACGTGGCTGTGGTAGCACAATTCACTGGGAAAGGGGGGAAAACAAACCGTGCATGGATTACTTGTACAGAGCAGTGTGTAACCTTTGTGTGATGCTGGTGGGGAGAGAAAAACCTTCCCTCGAGGCTGGGAAGGAGAACCTGAGTGTTGGAAAGCTGCATCTTTGCCTGCAGGTTGCTCAGAGGAGCTGTGGCTGCCCCATCCCTGGAAGTGTTCAAGGCCAGGGTGGATGGGGCTCTGAGCAACCTGGGCTAGTGGAAGGTGGAAGGGTTGGAACAGGATGAGCTTTAAGGTTCCTTCCAACCCATACTATTCTGGGATTCTATAATTCAGCATCCAGCAAGGCCCCTCTATCCAGGAGGGCTGTTAAAACTGATGTTTCTGACCATGCTGTAAAGCTGATAACCTGGATTGTCTAGTTGGAATTTGAAACTGATGTTTGCTAGAGGTGCACAGATGTTCTGTGTCAGTTTGGACATGAAGGAGGAGAGGAACTGGAGCAGCCAACATTTTCTGGGCAGGAGGAATCCGGAGTGATCTTTAACAGTGCTGCAGCCTTTCTTTCAGCCTAGAGGCTCCCACGTGTTACCCATCCTCGATGAATGATGGCTGGCAAAAGGCGTTTGGTTATTTCTGGTCCTTTGCTTGTGCTGTGGCTGTGTCTGGAGCATCCATGCTCTGTCCTTCCCAGGTATGTCAACGGCTCCACGTACCAGCGCTGGCAGTTCACCCTGCCCATGATGTCCACCCTGTACCGCCTGGCCAACCAGCTGCTCACTGACCTGGTGGATGACAACTACTTCTACCTGTTCGACCTCAAAGCGTTCTTCACCTCCAAGGCACTGAACATGGCCATTCCTGGAGGTCCCAAGTTTGAGCCCCTTGTCAGAGACATCAATCTTCAGTAAGTGTTTGGTTTAGGAGATAAGTGGTTATCTAGGAAAGGGCTGGTAGTGTGTTTTCAGTCACAGATGTTCGTCTCTCTCACCCTGAATGCCTGCATAAGAATTTCTTGTCTCATTGAAGGGATGAAGACTGGAATGAATTTAATGACATCAACAAAATCATCATCAGGCAGCCCATCAGGACAGAGTACAAAATCGCTTTCCCGTACCTCTACAACAACCTGCCACACCATGTCCACCTCACCTGGTAAGTGCAGCAGCCTCCAGAGCCAGGAGAGGAGGGAAAGGCTGTCAGAGGCTCTAATGCAAGTTTTTTATTGTAGGTACCATACTCCAAATGTTGTTTTCATTAAAACAGAAGATCCTGACCTCCCAGCTTTTTACTTTGATCCTCTGATCAACCCCATTTCACACAGACATTCTGTCAAGGTGAGTCCCTGGTTTTACTGGGATAAACCCTATGTGTGGAAGTAGGAGGCTTTAGTATCTTGCTTCTGATAGCAGCACATAAACATAGATATTTCAGGTGAAGGCACAAGCCCTTTGACAAAAAACCCCTCAGTTGTCATTTTAGTCTTTTTCTACTTCTGGAGTTGCACAAAGTTGTCTCCTTTGGTTTATGTAGGATAAAGCCCAGTGTCTAATTAACAATGTTAGAGTCTTCTGACAGATTATTTATCTTTCTGGTTGTCCTTGGTATATTCGTGGGGCTGGTATCTCCCTGAAGTTCCTCTGTAACACCTAACTCAGTGTTTAGTAACCACAGTTTGCCTTGTTGAGTGCTTTTTGCTTCTCTCATGCTCAGTACAGCCACACTTCTTCCATGAGAGCAAAGAGATGATTTTTTTACTTGCTTAACTCAGAAAACTGAGCTGAAGCAACCAGGAAACACCTTGGGTGGTGCTTCTGTATTTCAGAGCCAGGAACCACTGCCTGATGACGATGAAGAGTTTGAGTTGCCAGAGTTTGTGGAACCTTTCCTGAAGGATACCCCTCTCTACACTGATAACACAGCCAATGGCATTGCCTTGCTGTGGGCCCCACGACCCTTCAACTTGAGGTCTGGCAGGACCCGCAGAGCTCTTGACATCCCACTGGTCAAGAACTGGTGAGTTCTGTCCTGGGTTAAGGGCTGATCTAGTGATCATGACATTATTACCTTGTTAAAATGAAATAAGGACATCATGGTGACTGGTTTCTACAGATGTTAGGAGAGTTTCTGGAGACTTTCCTCTGAGGAATGTGAGTTAGCTGAAGCCTTGGAGTGTGGTTTATCCATAGGTACCGCGAGCACTGCCCGGCAGGACAGCCAGTCAAGGTGAGAGTCTCCTACCAGAAGCTCCTGAAGTACTATGTCCTGAATGCACTCAAACACAGACCTCCCAAGGCCCAGAAGAAGAGGTGAGTGGGGTCTGTTCAGTGGGGAGCTGCTGATCTGTGTAGGGGATTGAGCTGATTGTGGTCTCTGCTCTCTCCAGGTACCTGTTCCGCTCCTTCAAGGCTACCAAGTTTTTCCAGTCGACCAAGCTGGACTGGGTGGAAGTTGGCCTGCAGGTGTGTCGCCAGGGCTACAACATGCTGAACTTGCTGATCCACAGAAAGAACCTGAATTACCTTCACTTGGATTACAACTTCAACCTGAAGCCTGTGAAGACCCTCACCACAAAGGTATCAGACCATATGCAGTTGTACTCAAGAGCAGAGTTTACCTGAAGGTCTTTGTGTAGCCAGTGTGGAAGGAGAGGCTACAGCGCCTCAGCTGCTCAGTTGTTGTATAGGCTCATCAAACTGGAGTTGTTTAATTCTTTTATGACATTGTTACATAAATTCTGAGTATTTTGTCTTATCCAGGAAAGAAAAAAATCCCGTTTTGGGAACGCTTTCCATCTGTGCCGAGAGGTCCTGCGGCTCACTAAGCTGGTGGTGGACAGCCACGTCCAGTACAGACTGGGAAATGTGGATGCATTTCAGGTAGGCTCTTTTTGTTGTTTTTTTTTCTTAAATGTGGTGAGAGGAAGTTGAGAGGAGGATTGGAATATTTTATATGGAAAATAGCATCTATGGGATGGACAAAGTGGCTGGATGTTGCAGTGTTATGGAGAACAGGGCAAACAATGAAAGTATGCAGCATTCTGCTTTTATATTAGTTTATAAGAATTGATCATTGTCTGAGCCAGCATTAGGAGCTTTGTGTGGCCTGATACACTCTGTACAATAAGCCTGGCTGCTGGAGGTGATGTCTGAGGTGTTGATTGCTATCCCTGACTGTGTTCCATGTCTCAGCTGGCAGATGGCCTGCAGTACATCTTTGCCCACGTGGGTCAGCTCACGGGGATGTACCGGTACAAATACAAACTGATGAGGCAGATTCGAATGTGCAAGGACCTGAAACATCTCATCTACTACAGGTTTAACACAGTAAGTTCCACCTTTCCACGTGATATTGACCCTGTGTAAACTGAGGAACAAGGGAGGGATTCTGGAGTGTCAGTAAATGACCTGCTCTTACCTTGTCTCTGTTCTTCCAGGGGCCTGTGGGCAAAGGTCCTGGCTGTGGTTTCTGGGCTCCAGGCTGGAGAGTGTGGCTGTTCTTCATGAGGGGCATCACCCCGCTGCTGGAACGCTGGCTGGGGAATCTGCTGGCCAGGCAGTTTGAAGGTCAGCACCCTGTAAATCCTGCGTGTGGGAGGAATGTGTGGTAAAGATTAATACTGTTTGCTTGCCAGCCAGTTTTCTGTTCACACTGGTGGTCTTTATCCATGCTCCATGCCAATCCCAAGAGCTGTTGACCAGTTTAGAGCTCTTACAGGATCTGTGCCCCCAGAACAGATTCTAAATGGAAGTGGGATTCCCTGCTCCACAACCACTTAATCATCTGCTCCAGATTTGTGGCAGTGTAATTCCTCCAGACATCCTGCACCTCCATGCACTCCTGAATCAGAAAGGAGGAGGATCACTGCCCAGTGGTGTCAGAATTCCTGAAGGACTTTGCTTTTTCCAGGCCGTCACTCGAAGGGTGTCGCAAAGACTGTCACGAAGCAGCGCGTGGAGTCTCACTTTGACCTGGAGCTCAGGGCAGCTGTGATGCACGACATCCTGGACATGATGCCAGAAGGGATCAAACAGAACAAAGCCAGAACCATCCTGCAGCACCTGAGCGAGGCTTGGCGGTGCTGGAAGGCCAATATTCCCTGGAAGGTAAATGTCTCGCTCGGCCTTTGGGTTCAATTTCAGCATCTCCCAAATGGAGCTGCTCTTGGAAGGCTCCCACTCCTGCTTCCCTCAAGTTCCTGTCCCTCCCCAGGTGCCAGGGCTGCCAACTCCCATTGAGAACATGATCCTGAGGTACGTGAAGGCCAAAGCTGACTGGTGGACAAACACGGCTCACTACAACCGTGAGCGGATCCGCCGGGGAGCCACTGTCGACAAAACGGTCTGTAAGAAGAACCTGGGCAGGCTGACCAGGCTCTACCTGAAAGCTGAGCAGGAACGGCAGCATAATTACCTGAAGGTACTTCTGTCCTCCCTGAAATTGCCCAAATTAAAGCTGTTTTCATAGGGAAGCTTTCACTGATTAATTCTGGTGGTGTGGTTCTGCAGGATGGGCCTTACATCACTGCAGAAGAGGCCGTTGCTGTGTACACAACCACAGTGCACTGGCTGGAGAGCAGGAGGTTCTCCCCCATTCCCTTCCCCCCACTGTCCTACAAGCATGACACCAAGTTGCTGATCTTGGCCCTGGAGAGGCTGAAGGAAGCTTACAGGTAAGAGTGGGAAATGATCTTGATCTTCAGGGGCACTGGGGCAGGCTTCTGTTTTGTTATCTGGGATTGAGTATGGGGTAAAATTTATCCTGATGAACTGATAAAGGCTGGTGTTTGTACTGCCAGCTTAACTAGGAGCTCTTACTGACCCTGTCACTTGGGCAGAGCCACTGCCATGCTTGTAAGTTTGGGGATGTGGATTGTGAAGAATTGCAGGTTGAACATTATCATTCATCAATTTAATGCAGTGGCTTTTCAGCTGAATTGTCCTGTGCAGGTGCTGAGCTGTTCTCCCTTGTTTTCAGTGTGAAATCACGCCTGAATCAGTCACAGAGAGAGGAGCTGGGCTTGATTGAGCAGGCTTATGATAATCCCCATGAAGCTCTGTCCAGAATCAAACGACATCTGTTGACTCAGAGAGCCTTCAAGGAGGTGAGTGAAAGCCCAGCCACGTTATGCTGCATTCAGAAGCTGACTGGCACAAAAACTTGGTGTTTTCTCTCAACTATCAGCCTCATTTTTTCCGCCTCTTTTTTTTCTTAAGGTGGGAATTGAGTTCATGGATCTCTACAGCCATTTGGTCCCTGTTTATGATGTTGAGCCCCTGGAGAAGATCACAGATGCTTATCTGGATCAGTACTTGTGGTACGAGGCCGATAAGCGAAGACTCTTCCCTCCTTGGATCAAACCTGCTGACACTGAACCACCCCCACTGCTGGTGTACAAGTGGTGCCAAGGTCAGTGGGCTCTTGGATTCCACGTAAAAAAGAATTTTCCTGTGGGGGAACTTGTGTCCTATGAGTCCCCTTGGGAGCTGAATTTTTATCTTTGCAATTTGCAGTCATTAATTACAATCAGAGATTGTATTTTATAGGTTAATACATATGTGTATGCTGGAGGAGGACAACTTGCACAGCATTTACAGTTGATTCCATAGTTTTCCTCCCTTTTCTGGATAAGCCTGGAAGATCCAGAGTCTGAAAAATCAGGCATTACAGGACCTATGTTGAGTTTCTGTATCCGGGAGCTGCTTCTGTGCTCTGTGTTAGATAACACAACATTGTTTGTTCCCTCAGGCATTAACAACCTGCAGGATGTTTGGGAAACGAGCGAAGGGGAATGCAACGTGATGCTGGAATCTCGGTTTGAGAAGATGTATGAGAAGATTGACCTGACCTTGCTCAACAGGCTGCTGCGTCTCATCGTTGATCACAACATTGCTGACTACATGACAGCCAAGAACAACGTGGTGATCAACTACAAGGTGATGGTTGTTGTCAGGAAAGGGGGTTCGTGGTAAAAGGGATTCATGGGGGAGGACGTTTTGTATCCCTGGCAAAGAAGGAACACAAGACTTGCTGGAGAAAAGTGATGAGAGAGTAAAACCCCTTCTGGGTCCTGCTGAAGAACAGCTGCTAAGGTGAAAGGGTTCTGATGTGTTGTGATGTGTTTTCTCACAATTGCCCTTCATCTCCTCAGGACATGAATCACACAAACTCCTACGGGATCATTCGTGGGCTGCAGTTTGCTTCCTTCATTGTCCAGTACTACGGGCTCGTGATGGACCTGCTGGTGCTGGGCCTGCACCGGGCCAGTGAAATGGCTGGGCCTCCCCAGATGCCAAATGACTTCCTCAGCTTCCAGGACATTGCCACGGAGGTGGCCCATCCCATTCGCCTCTTCTGCAGATACATTGACAGGATTCACATCTTCTTCAGGTGAGATCTCAGGGGCCCTGCTTTCCTCGGGTGAACGCAAAGGAAAGGGAGAATTGCTATGCTCCTGCTCCTGGCTTTTGTTCCCTTTGCTACTGAAGATCAGGAATATTGGAATTAACAGACTTCCCTGGATAACTGGATGTCCACATGCCTCCTCTTGCTTTCTCAGTTTGCTTTTCTGCAGCTTCACTGCATCAATAGAAACACAACCATGTCAAGAGCTCAATTGTTTAGGGATTTGGTAAATTAGAGACTGGTAAAATAAGCCTTTTTGTCTCTTCATGGAAAGATAACCCAAACCCTGAGTTGCTCTGTGCTAATGAAATTCCCCCATTCATTGTGAGGATACAAAAACGGGATAGTTACCTTCAAACAGGCTGACAAACAGCTTTTTCCTAATTAAATCCTTATCTTTCTGGCCGGGCTGGTGTTGCTAAGTCGATCATGGAATTCCAAATCCTCTTCTGTGCATTTCCAGGTTTACAGCTGACGAGGCAAGGGACCTGATTCAGCGGTACCTGACAGAACACCCAGACCCCAACAACGAGAACATTGTGGGCTACAACAACAAGAAGTGCTGGCCCCGGGATGCTCGGATGCGCCTCATGAAGCATGACGTGAACCTGTAAGTGCTGCAGCCAGGAAAGAAGTGGTAGGAAAAAGGGGAAAATCAGTGATAAATAACTGTTGGAGACTGATAGGTGCTCAGGAGGAAGTGTGAGAAGCGATTTCTGTGCTGAAATCCTGAAAAATTAAGGAAGCTCTGAGAACTTGCGCAGTTGTTATTTGGGCACGTTTTTTGGGCAAATTATTAAGTGTCACTGTGCACATCTTATTTTCCAGTGGCCGTGCTGTGTTCTGGGATATCAAGAACCGTTTGCCCCGCTCGGTGACCACGGTGCAGTGGGAGAACAGCTTCGTGTCCGTGTACAGCAAGGACAACCCCAACCTGCTGTTCAACATGTGCGGCTTCGAGTGCCGCATCCTGCCCAAGTGCCGCACCAGCTACGAGGAGTTCACCCACAAGGACGGGGTCTGGAACCTGCAGAACGAGGTGGGCTGGGAGAGCAATCCCTGGGTGGGATCTCCACGTTTTGGAGAGGGGCTCCCAGGAGGGAACTGATGGGTCTGTGCTCTCCAGGTCACCAAGGAGCGCACGGCTCAGTGCTTCCTGCGCGTGGATGATGAGTCTATGCAGAGGTTTCACAACAGAGTGAGGCAGATCCTCATGGCCTCTGGCTCCACAACCTTCACTAAGGTAAGGGGGGGAGGAAGATTTATGACAGAGCTTTCTGCAGCTGCTTGGGGAGTGGTCTGAGAGCTGATCCTTTCCTTTCCAGATTGTCAATAAATGGAATACAGCTCTGATTGGCTTGATGACTTATTTTCGGGAAGCTGTTGTAAATACTCAGGAGCTGCTTGATTTGCTGGTGAAGTGTGAGAATAAAATCCAGACTCGGATCAAGATCGGCCTGAATTCCAAAATGCCCAGCCGTTTTCCTCCTGTGGTGTTCTACACCCCTAAGGAGCTGGGAGGGCTGGGCATGCTCTCCATGGGCCACGTTCTCATCCCTCAGTCTGACCTGAGGTGAGTTGTGCTCTCTAATTCCTGCTCTAATTCCTGCATGTTCTCTTAGCTGCTCTTTCCCCTAAAAATATTCCAAGGGTGCTAAACCATGCCAGGGTACAGAGCTGTGTTGCCTTTACAGTAACTCATGGCAGTGATCAGAGAAGTCCCAATTCCTCCTACCTCATTCTTGTGCCTCTTTGCTGCAGGTGGTCCAAGCAGACAGATGTTGGCATCACTCACTTCCGCTCGGGAATGAGCCATGAGGAGGACCAGCTCATCCCAAATCTGTATCGTTACATCCAGCCGTGGGAGAGTGAATTCATTGACTCTCAGAGGGTGTGGGCAGAGTATGCCCTGAAGCGACAAGAGGCTATAGCCCAGAACAGGTGTGTGTCCATGTGTGGGAGGACAGGCAGCAGTGGGAAATTTTATGCTGTCTGGGGGTTTTGGAGACCTTGCTGGTTCTGTGGTACCTGCAAAGCTGCTCTCTTACCTCTGGAGGAGGTGAGAGGAGTCTGCAGGCAGAAAGTGCCACCCTTAAGGGAAAATGGTGTGGCCATCAGGAAAAGCTGATGTCAGACCCACTTGCAGTTCTGTGCACTTCCAAGGGCTTTTTCTTTTGCCTGTTTGGTATCATCGTGTTCACAGTGATGGCTGCAAACACTTGGCTGAGTGTTTGGCATTTTAGTGTGTCATTTCTGTGATCTCATCAGCTGAACTACTCATGAATGCATTGCTGTAAATTGAGAGGTAACAAAGTGTGGGGATTTTTTTTTCTTCAGGCGTCTGACACTGGAGGATCTGGAGGACTCGTGGGACAGGGGAATTCCTCGTATCAACACCCTTTTCCAGAAGGACCGGCACACCCTGGCTTATGATAAAGGATGGAGAGTCAGGACTGACTTCAAACAGTATCAGGTACTGACAGGGAATTTCTCTTCACCTGAATATGAGGTTCAGATTCCTGTTCCACACAAAGTCCTTTCACCTTGCACTATTGCAGGTGCACTTCTGTCTGTCTGCTGCAGAAAGAATTTACAGCCTTGTGTAGGGACTGGTAGAGGCTGTTTGGAACCAAATGCTCCACAATTTGTAGCTTACATGCTTGAAACATTTGGATAGATTGCAGTGTATCGGGGAAAACCACAGTAAGCACAACTACATATTAAGGAATCAGTTCAGAAGAGGGAAAAAAAATGATCCCAAAACAAACATTCCAAAATATTAATCTTTAATAAGAGTGGAATAATTTGTTATTTAAAGCCTTTAATGACAGCTTTATAGAAGGCCAGTCCCTGAAAGATAAAAACATCACCTGAGATTGCACCCAGTGTGAATGGTGCAGCAGTACTGACAGAACTCGTGGTGTAGATGAGCTGTGTGCTCCAGCACTGAGGGCATGAGGCTTTTCACCTGTTCACTGACATCACCATGATGTTGGCTCCCACAATTAGTGCAGCCAGATGAATGATCTGCTCGCTGTTGTCTCCAGGTGCTGAAGCAGAACCCGTTCTGGTGGACACACCAGCGCCACGATGGCAAACTCTGGAACCTGAACAATTACCGCACGGACATGATCCAGGCTCTGGGCGGGGTGGAGGGGATCCTGGAGCACACTCTCTTCAAGGGCACCTATTTCCCCACATGGGAGGGTCTCTTCTGGTAAGAGGAACTTTGATCTGGGCTCAGGCTGTGCTGATTCTGTTGGGTTTCTGCTGGTTTTCAGTGGTCACTTGAGAACATCGTGTAGTTCAGTTGTGAGGGCACCTGGGAGGGGGCTACAGCTGAATTTCTTGCAAATCCATGGAAATTTCTTGGCATGAAACAACCCTCCTGGCTGATCCCTGTCTCTGTTACAAGTGACACATGGCAGCAGAGATGAGGGACATCTCATGCAATTGAATCTAATGCAGTTGATGGTCTGCCCTTTCTAGGGAGAAGGCCAGTGGCTTTGAGGAGTCCATGAAGTGGAAGAAGCTGACAAATGCCCAGAGGTCAGGTTTGAACCAAATTCCAAACAGAAGATTCACTCTCTGGTGGTCTCCTACCATTAACAGAGCCAACGTAAGTACCTGGTGTTTGTCCCTCTAGGAGCAGACACTACTTTTCCACTGAAATGAGAGCAGTTAATTGATCCAATTAATTCTCAGAACATCTCTTACAGAAGTACTAAACCTCCTTAACAGGAGATGCTCCATTTTTAAGACTTCCTCAGTTGTGCTGTTGTGTGTTCTCACAGCTGCTTTTCCTTTGCAGGTGTATGTTGGGTTCCAGGTGCAGCTGGATTTGACAGGGATCTTCATGCATGGCAAGATCCCCACGCTGAAGATTTCCCTCATCCAGATTTTCCGAGCTCACTTGTGGCAGAAGATCCATGAGAGCATTGTCATGGATTTGTGTCAGGTGAGCAGTGTTGGCTTGGTTTGTTTCTGTGCCCTTTTGGAGCAGGACCAGTCCTCCTCCAGCAATTTGGCAGAGAAAGGGAGGAAATGGAAAATATGATTTTCCTGGCTACCTCAGTGTTGAGGATAGATTCCTTATCTGGGTTGCTTGAACACAGCTCATCTTTGGCTGCCTTTTCCCCAGGTGTTTGATCAAGAGCTGGATGCTCTGGAGATTGAGACAGTGCAGAAGGAGACAATCCATCCCAGGAAGTCCTACAAGATGAATTCCTCGTGTGCAGATATCCTTCTCTTTGCTTCCTACAAGTGGAACGTGTCACGTCCGTCATTGCTGGCAGATTCCAAGTGAGTTTCCCTTTCCCCTCTCCTCGATATTCCTGCAGAGCAGAGCTCCTGAGCCTGTCCTCCAGATCCTCTTGGGCATCCAGGGTTGGTTTTATCTGGGGACACTGGAGATTGTATCCAGCAAAGCACAGGGCTTGTTTGGGTAGGTGGTTGCAGCACCTCCTGGCACTGCCTTCTGCAAAACACCAACGCTGCCCTTGCTCCTGTTCTCTCCTCTGGGTGAACTTTCCCCTGAGCTTCTTGAAGGTTCTTCTGGAAACCCCACAAAGCTGAGCTGGCCCAGGGCCAGAATCTGGAGTGAATTCTCACTGAATCCTCACCAGGCAGTCCCTGGGGGAGATGACCCTCATGCCTACACAGCAGTGGGCTCACTGCTGCTCTGTTTAAACCTTTTAACAGCCTCTGCACTCACTGCCGTGTGATGAGAACAGTAGAGTCCCTTTCCAGGGTGGAACGTGGATATGAGCTGGCTGCAGTGTCCGTGCTTGGTGACAATTACTGCAGGAGAGTTTTGTGCAGGGTGAACTTGGTGTGGCTTGCTTTCTCCTCAGGGATGTGATGGACAGCACCACCACCCAGAAGTACTGGATAGACATCCAGCTGCGCTGGGGCGACTACGATTCCCACGACATCGAGCGCTACGCCAGGGCCAAGTTCCTGGACTACACCACAGACAACATGAGCATCTACCCCTCTCCCACTGGGGTGCTCATTGCCATCGATCTGGCCTACAACCTGCACAGGTGAGAGCTGCACCTTCTGTGCTTTAATTTGTAGGTTTGTAACTGGTGGTTTGTGGGTGTTGTCTCAGTGCATCTCTAGAGCGGGTTGGATTCCAGGCAGGAGGATGAGGGGAGAAGGCAGAGGCTGGAGATGTGCAGTGAGTGGGATAAGGCATCTCAGGTTGCCCAGTTTTGCTCAATAGTAGTGGTTCAGCTCCCCCAGTTCATTAATAATTTGTTTCTTAGGAGATTTCTGTCAGACTGTTGTTGGAGCTGAAGGACAGGCCTTGTTTCAAGGCCCCTACAAGTGGGGACAGCTATTTCTGACTGGAAACTAGGGGGAAAGTCAGAAATCAGTTCTCCAATGTGTTTGTTAGAGAAGGTGCAGCTTTTCTGAGACTGCAGCATGTGTGTGCTGTGGCTTCCCACTGAGGATGTGTAGGGAAAAGCCACAGGTAGCCAGCTCCCAGGGACATTACAGAAGTCACCCTGCAGTACAAAGCTGTCTTTTCAGCTGGTAGAAAGGGGCCTGGCTGCTGCATGGAAAGCCTTGAGTGTGGCTGTTACCTCTTCAGTTCTAATGGTAACAACTTGGTCTTCTGTCTTCCTTCTTCAGTGCTTATGGGAACTGGTTCCCTGGGAGCAAACCTCTGATCCAGCAGGCCATGGCCAAAATCATGAAAGCAAACCCTGCCCTCTATGTGCTGAGGGAACGAATCCGCAAAGGGCTGCAGCTCTACTCCTCAGAGCCCACGGAGCCCTACCTGTCCTCCCAGAACTACGGGGAGCTCTTCTCCAACCAGATCATCTGGTTTGTGGATGACACCAACGTGTACAGAGTCACCATCCACAAGGTGAGGCCGGAGGGGGGTCTCAGGGAAAGGACTGAGTGGGGTGGAGGTTTCCTTGCATGATGGAAAACTGGGAGTCAGCACATGCACCCAATTTTTGCAGTGTGCACAGAGCAGCTCTTACATTTCCCAAAGCACATAGAGGGCTGGCTGTTGTGTAAAGGTGTGGCTGGGCTCCATTTATCTCCCTGCACTTCTCACTCTCACTTGTTTCCTCAGACTTTTGAAGGGAATTTGACCACAAAACCCATCAACGGAGCCATTTTCATCTTCAATCCCAGAACTGGACAGCTCTTCCTGAAGATCATCCACACATCTGTGTGGGCAGGACAGAAGCGTCTGGGACAGGTAGGGCTTGGCTGTGCCTTGGGTGTGAACCCGGGTGGGTCTGACTGCTTGGGACACTCCCTTGAGCAGAAAACATCACAAAGATCTTCATCTTCCTGCCTCTTAATGAGTTTAGAGCTCCAAAGTCCAAGTGGTTGGGCAGGCAGGAGCGTGGGATATAAAAGTGGGAGAACACAGGCGTTGCTGCTGCAAGGATTTTGAGGCTCTGAGGTGTAAAGGCCCCACATCATCAAGCAGAGCTTGAGGAACAGTGCTGTCCTCCCTGTTACACAAATCACTCTGCACTTGGCTGTACATCCAGTGCAGTGAGAAAACTCAGGTGGCAAATCCAGGGAGGTGGAGTAGCCAGCTGGTTTTTCTGAGCCACTCAGGAGTAACTGAGCTCCAGGAACGGGAGCTGCCCTCTGTGATCAGTAGGGAGGAAATGCTGGGCCTTGTCACTGATCTGACACAAGCCATAAATTCTAGTTGTATTTTTAGCATCTGGTTTGCATCCCTCTGGTTCCCAGAGACATGGAGACGCTGCTGGAGAGCAGGGGGATATTTCTCTAACCCTGGTGTCTTTCTGTAGCTGGCCAAGTGGAAGACTGCTGAAGAAGTGGCTGCCTTGATCCGATCCCTTCCCGTGGAGGAGCAGCCAAAGCAGATCATAGTGACACGGAAGGGCATGCTGGACCCGCTGGAGGTAAGGCTGCAGCTCCGTGAGGATGTGAAAATCTGTGGGGAGATAACAGGACAGTTCTGTGTTCCTGTGATGTTCTGCACTAGTTGTGAGCTAATTCCTCTTGATAAACTCCAGGTGCACTTGCTGGATTTCCCCAATATTGTCATCAAAGGCTCAGAGCTGCAGCTGCCCTTCCAGGCCTGTCTGAAAGTGGAGAAGTTTGGTGATCTCATCCTGAAGGCCACTGAACCCCAGATGGTTCTCTTCAATCTCTATGATGACTGGCTGAAAACCATCTCTTCCTACACAGTAAGCACAGCTGTGTCTCCTGCATTTTGCTTTGCTGCTGATAAATGAGGCAGGAACTAAGGCCTCAGATGTCCCTGATGATTTGTTGTTTGGGAGCACTTGGCTCTGAATCTGCCTGGATTTTCCTTTAGATGGATTTCACTGGCAGCTCCCATGTGCCCAAACAGAGCAATACTGTACTAGGGCCTTGCGTATTTAATTTTCTTCCTTCTCACTCCATCTTTTTTTCATCTCCAAGGCATTCTCCCGTCTGATCCTGATTCTCCGGGCACTACACGTGAATAACGATCGAGCCAAAGTTATCCTGAAGCCAGACAAGACAACTATCACTGAGCCTCACCACATCTGGCCAACCCTGACAGATGAGGAGTGGATCAAGGTGGAGGTGCAGCTGAAGGATCTCATCCTTGCTGACTATGGCAAGAAGAACAAGTAAGCCACTGTGCAGCTGCCATAATCCTTCCAGCCTTTCCTTCCTGCCCTAAAGGCTGTGGCCAAGTGTCAGTGAACTCAGCTTTGTAGGGAATCTACTTATTATTGATAAGTTTTTGGTAAGACAGATAAAAATGACTGCACCAAATCTTGTCTGATCTCAGCATCATGTGATTTGGCCCCTCTCTTGTTTAAAAAGTTGTGGGTTTATTTTTCATAGTGCCCAGGGTGAATGTTCTGAGCTCGTGCCTTGGTGAGAAGGCTCCAGAATGTATTTTGAAATGCCTGACTTGGGTGGATTTTCTCTTCCAGCGTGAACGTTGCATCCCTGACCCAGTCAGAGATCCGAGACATCATCCTGGGCATGGAGATCTCTGCCCCATCTCAGCAGAGGCAGCAGATTGCAGAAATTGAGAAGCAAACCAAGGAGCAGTCGCAGCTGACGGCCACGCAGACGCGCACGGTGAACAAACACGGGGATGAAATCATCACCTCCACCACCAGCAACTACGAAACCCAGACCTTCTCCTCCAAGACTGAGTGGAGGGTCAGGTAGGAGGGCAGGCAGGGGTGGTGGAAAGGGTTGGAACGTTCAGGGAGGATCTTTGACCCCTCTGATCATGGTCTCCTCCTCGCAGAGCAATTTCTGCTGCCAACCTCCACCTGCGGACAAACCACATCTATGTCTCATCAGATGACATAAAGGAGACAGGTTACACCTACATTCTTCCCAAAAATGTGTTGAAGAAGTTCATCTGCATCTCAGACCTGCGGGCCCAGGTGAGTGTGCAGGGAGTTTCTTACAGCTGTGCCCCACTCAAACACACCAGTGAGGAACTCCTGGTGGAGGGCTGGGATCCTGCTGTTGTTTGTCCACGTGAATCGCTCTGATACTCTCCTCAGGAATTAAGGAGTTCCCACTCTCTCACAGTTACACAGAGATCTCTTCTGGCTTTTTAAGGCAGATGTGTGCTTTAGATTGCAGGTTACCTGTATGGAGTGAGCCCTCCAGACAACCCCCAGGTGAAGGAGATCCGGTGCATTGTGATGGTGCCCCAGTGGGGGACACACCAGACCGTGCACCTCCCAGGGCAGCTGCCACAGCACGAGTATCTCAAGGTGAGTTGAGGTTCAGCTTCCAGCGTGGGTGGAAGGTCAGTAACAAGGACCTGAGGTGGTGGGGCAGCTTCTCTTGGTCTTTTGTAGTTGTAGGACTGAAAGGGCTCAGCCTGAAGCCAAACCTGATTGAGATCAAGTGAGGGGGAAGCCTGTGATCTCTCTGTCCTTTTTGCCAGGCTTGAAGTGGTCTCATTTTAAGTGGTTTTGATTTTTCTCTAAACCACTTTCTTTTTGTCAGGAAATGGAACCTCTGGGATGGATTCACACCCAACCGAACGAGTCCCCTCAGCTCTCACCGCAGGATGTCACCACCCACGCCAAGGTCATGGCTGACAACCCCTCCTGGGATGGGGAGAAGACCATCATCATCACCTGCAGGTGAGGGGCAGGGAGCCTTCTGGTGCCCCTCTCACGGGGGTGTTGCTGCAGTGCTGGGGAGCTCTCAAAATAAAATTGGCAGAAAGGGAGTGTTGGCTCCTTCCTGCTTTCCCTCCTCTGCCCCAGGTGAGTCTCACTTGCCTCCTATCTTCTCCTTTTCAGTTTCACCCCTGGCTCCTGCACACTGACAGCCTACAAGCTGACCCCGAGCGGGTACGAGTGGGGCCGGCAGAACACGGACAAAGGGAACAATCCCAAGGGTTACCTCCCCTCCCACTATGAGAGGGTGCAGATGCTCCTGTCCGACCGCTTCCTCGGCTTCTTCATGGTCCCAGCGCAGGGCTCCTGGAACTACAACTTCATGGGTGAGCTGGCCTGGGAAGGGGAGGGGAAAGGAGGCAGTGTGAGGAGCTTGGGGAGGAGGAAATAGCTCCTTACCCACTCCACAGCTTCCTCAGAGCAGCTGGCAGGGATACCAGCACTGTGGCCTGAACTTTCCTTAGTACCAGCACTGGGATGTCAGTTCAATGATTTTTTTGGTGGCAAGGGAGCAAACGGATAGGGAAGAGAAATAGATGCCATGTTTGTCTGGATTGTAGTGCATGGTCTGTCGCCACTGAATAATTAATCCCTGTCAGGCAGAAGAGATAATGGAAAATGCAAGAGAGAAGCTGTTCCCAGTAGGGAGGTCCTGGTATCATGAACACCACGGGCAGCTGGAGAAGGGGTCAGGAAATGAGAGTGACAGAACACTCCCCTAGCACAAAGGGACTGTAAATCTCTTGAGGCGGGGAACCCAAAGAGGGATGATTTTGTGGGTTTAGAACTTTCTCTTCTGGCATGGAAACAGGCATAGAAGGGCGGAGAGCTTCGTTAGGCTCCTGAGGGATGGAGGAGGCAGCAGCGGTGACGCTCTCTCTCTTCCAGGTGTCCGCCACGACCCCAACATGAAGTACGAGCTGCAGCTCGCCAACCCCAAGGAGTTTTACCACGAGGTCCACCGCCCCTCTCACTTCCTCAACTTCGCCCTGCTGCAGGAGGGGGAGGTTTACTCCGCCGACCGCGAGGATCTCTACGCCTAATCCCGCCCCTCTTAGTACTGTTGATATTCAACAGCGTGTTCGTGTGCCCCCTCCCCTGGACCCCGCTCGCCCCCCTCCTCACCCCGCGCGTTGTTGTTTCCTCACTTTCCGCGTTGCTCAATAAATTTTGTACGAACGGGAGCGCCGCCGGTGAGGTCCCGGTGCGGTCCCGCCGAGGTCCCGCNNCACGCGTGTCCCCGCAGGAGCGGCCGTGGGGACGGCGTCTGCCGGCTCTTGGCTTTTCCCAGGGGGTGGGGCTGACGCGGGTGTCCCACAGTCGGCAGGGCGGCTCCGGCCCGCCTTGTTCCCCTTCCCCGTGGGGACCCGGCTTTGATCGAGCTGCTCCCTTTTGCCGGGGGATGGCTCTGACCCCGCTATCCCCCATCCCCTGGGACGGCTCTGATCTCGCTGTCCCTGTCCTGTGGTACCGATCTGACCCAGCTGTCCCCCGTCCCTTGGGATGGCTCCGACCTGTCTGGCGCAGTTGTCCCCCTGGGATGGCTCTAACCCAGCTCTTGTCCCCCTTTCCCTGGTGGTGGCTCTGACCCCACTGTCCCCCATCCCCTGGGAAGCCTCTGACCTGGCTGTCACCGTCCACTGGAGCAGCGCTGACCTGGCTGACCCCTGGCTGCCCTGGCTGTCGCTGTCCCCCCGGGGTGGCTCTGACCCGGCTGTCGCCGTCCCCCAGGAGCCGGAGCAGAGGCTGTGGGAGGCCGAGCACCGGGAGCGAGCCCTGCACGGCCGCCTGGCCTGCCTGGAGGAGCAGAACCGCCAGCTTCTGGGGCAGCTTGCGGAGAGCCAGTCCCAGGAAGGTGGGTGTCCCAGTGGGTTTGGGGTCCCCCGATGCCACAGGGTGTCCCTATGGAGTGGCAGGCTGGATGCAGGGCTGAACCTGCTCTTCTGGAGCCTGGAATGCTGCTCTCCTTTCCCTCACCTTGGAGACCTGTCCTACCAGGGAGCACAGGCATTACCTTGTTCTGCAAATCACAGGGATCCCAAACCCCCAGAGCACCTCGAAAGCCCCCAGGAGGGTGGTGGAGGCAGGCACAGGGTGTGGGCTGCTGTGCCAGCACACAGTGCGTCGGGAATGGTCTAAAACTCTCAGTTCCGTTCTTTCCCCTGTTCCTCCTGTGAGATTACCAGGAGCAAGTCAGGCTTTGCAGAAGCACTGAGGAGCTTTGTAGTGTTGTGGGGCTGGGGGAGTCCCTGAGGACTCTCACTCCTGCCCACCCCTGTCTGGTCTCAGACAGCATGGCACGGAAGGAGCGGGAGGTGATGCTGCGGCTGAAGGAGGTGGTGGACAGGCAGAGGGATGAGCTTCGCGCCCAGGCCCACGAGATCCTCTGCAAGAGCCGGGACACGGAGGCGGTGAGGGCGTGGGAGCTCGGGGGTGTGGTGTGCCAAGGGCCCGGGGACCTGCTTTGGTGTCACTCCCCCCCGGGGCTGTCACAGCTGCTGAGCCTGCTGGGGGAGGTGGCACTGATGGCCCTGCGTGGGGACACTGCCTCACCTTTGGCTGCCCTGGGCCCTCCAGCTGCAGGAACAGCTGCATCGCTTCATGGCCATGAACGAGGAGCTGCGGCACAAGGTGGCCGTGGTGCAGGCCCAGCTCAAGAGGGCTCTGGAGCAGAAGTCAGACCTGGAGGCTGCGATGCTGCAAAGCCAGAGGGAATCGAGCAGGAGGAGCAGGACAGCCCTGGAGAGCCGGCGGCCAGAGCCTGGTGTGGTGAGTCTGAGCTGTGGCCTCACTGCTGCTGGACATCACCAACGCTGACCCCACACTTCCAGCCCCGTGTGGAGCTTTTGGCACACCCAGAGCTGCTGGCTGCCAGCCAGACACGGCTGCACGAGGAAACCCCACAGCTGAAAACTGAACAGTGTGGTGTCTGCAATGCCAGTAACACCTTTTCAGTAAAAATTGGTTGGGGGTGGAGCAAGGACAGGAGTTGAAACCAGGTGGGACACAGAGAATGAGGAGGGTTTGCCACGTGTGGCGATGGCAGTGGTTGCTGGCTGAGATGGGGACATTCCTGAGACTCTTCCACTTCTGCCTGCACGTGCACCCAGCCTTTGGGTGCAGGTTTTGAGGTCTCTGCTTGCCTGCTGATTCTTTCCATCACCCCCAGGAGGGAGCCCTGTCACCCTCGGAGGAGCCGCAGCACCGGGGTGGGGACAGGAGCCCTGCTCACTGCTGCTTCTCCAAGGAAGAGCTGCAGCAGATCCTGCAAGAGAGGAACGAGCTCAAGACCAACCTGTTCTTGGTGCAGGAGGAACTGGCCTATTACCAGAGGTGAGTCCTGTCACTGCTGCCACCCATGGCCCATCAGAGGCTGCTCCCACCACAGTCAGGGCAGAATCTTCCCCAGGCTCTTGGTTGACCAGCTGGCTGCTTTTTTGCCAGGGAGCTGCTGAACGAGGAGAGAATTCCCGGCTTCTTCTTGGACGCAATGAAGTCAAATATCAAAAAACAGAGGAAAAAAATCCGGGCCAAAATGCTGGGAATGACGGAGGAGTCGGCGAGCAGGTGAGTCAGGCTGGTGCTGGGATCCTCCCGTGCAGGGTGGGTGCTGGCTGGCCTGCTCCAGTTTTTCCGTGTGTGTGATGCCCTGGATTGGAACTTCCCCAAGCCCAGAGCTGCCTCCTCCCTCCAGAGATCAAAGGTTTGATGTCTGTGGTTGATGTGTTGCTCTGGCATAGCTGTGCCACAGGGGCTGGGCTTTGTGCTGCAGCTCATGTGTCCCTGTCACCAGTCAGGCATGGCCTGGCCAGATGCCACTTGTCCCTGCGTGCATGTGACAAAAGGGAGGCGAGGTGGTGGCACTGGGAGCACTGGACAAGCTCCAGAGTGGCTCCAGCACTTGCTGCTGTGGCTCAGTGCAGCTTTACCCCCATTTCTTTGTGCTGCAGCGATGAAGAGGACGGCTCCTGGCTCCCAGCTCATGGCACAGACTGTGTGGATGCTCAGCCTCCAGAATCCAAAATTAGGAGCTTGTAAGTTTGCTCCTGTGCTGGTAGGGAGGGGAGGCTCTGCTAGTGGAGAAGTTTGGGGCTTGGCTGGGACCTGGCACCTGTTGAGCTTGGATATGATGGGAGCAGAGTGAGCAGGCTGGTGCAGGGCTGGCAGGGATGCTGCCCAAACAGGGGTTGTTGTTTTAGGGGGGATCTGCCTTGTCCTGGGTGCCACACGCTCCCAGGGCCCGCAGCCAGGCTGTGTCCTGCTGCCACCACCAAACACAGAGGGAGGTTGGGATTCCCATCCTCCCTGGGGAGGTTCTTCTCCCCCACAGCCCTTATCTGCTCTCTCTGCAGTTTTGGGCTGTGGTATCAGGGCAGCAGCAAAGACCCCCCCATGTCCAGCTGCTCCGGAACCTGGGAAATCATTGACTCGCTGGACACGCAGCTGGAGCCAGAGGGAGAGAGCAAGGCAGGGTCCAGCTGCCCCGACAGAGCCACGGCACCGCTCTGACCCCACGGGAACGGGAGCAGGATCTGGCCTCGCAGCAGAACTTCCCGGATCCTCTTCTTCCAGCGGCTTCAAGAGCAGCACGGCAGCCCTGGCACTTCCCTGTGCCGTGGTGGTGGCAAAGCCACAGCGTGGGCAGGTTCCTGCAAACCCCCTGGGACACTTGGATGTGGGGTGCCAGCCTGGCATGGGACAGCTCAGCACCCCTGGGCATCTCTGCCCACCAGCTACCCTTTCACTGTGCCCATGGCTAAACTACAGGGGGTCCCTCACAGCTGTGCCCCCTCCCCACTGCTCCCTGCTTGCAGCTCAGCATGGTGGGGGTCTGCACCCTCTTCCTGCTCCACACCCCAAAAAGGATCTTCCCATCCACTGGTGGCTCTTTGCAAACCCCTCTGCTCGCAGCCCAGGATTCCATTGCCCCATCCTGTTCTGTGGGGGTGTTTCACCTCACCCTTTTCTGTCTGTACCTCCCCAATCCCTGCAATGTGAAGGTCCAGTTGGGGTGTCCTGTGGTCACCACACGGCTGGGAGGGGCTGAGCACATTGCACTGGGTGTCCAGGTGCTCCTGTGGCTGGGAGCCATCAGGATCAGCACCACCAGGGCCACTCCTGCACTTCTCAGGCGTGGGGTGAATCAGTTTTGTACTGGGACCTCTTCCTGCCCCTGCTGGGACCTGGCAGACTGGAGCAATCCTTGTGTTCATGGGGGCGAGTCAGTCCCCTCAGATCAGGTACTTTCTGCCTTTAAATTGGAAATAAATCAGTCTCTTGTTTCTCCTCTGAGGTTCTGGCTGCAGCCTCTGCTCTCTGCTTGGGAAGGGCTGGGTGATGATCTGGGGTTTTCCTCACCCTTCTCCAGTGTAGCCACTGATGGCTGTGACCCCTGAGCCCCTTTTGGTGGGGAGGGGGCTCCAGGGGGGGGGTGATCCCACAGTGCTGGGCATGGAGGAGTTAATTCCTGCCTGGCCAAGGGGAGCACTGTGCTTCCAACCCGGAGCCCCCCTGGCTGAGCCGGCCTTGGGTAGGAAAAAGGTGTTTCCTGTGCATCTGCTGACACAGAGCTCCTGGGGATGCAGCGAGCTGGGACAGTGGCCAGCAGCTCTTCAAAGGCCAACATAGGTCAGGCTGTGTTGCTGTGGGGGACATGGGGACCCCTCCTCTGAGCCCCTGCCAGGGGCTGGCAGTGCCATGGGGTGGCTCATGGGGGTTTTGGCAGGGGGTGGCACTGGATGCCTTGTTCGGGTTGGGGGGACATTGGCTAAAGCAGCTTTGGGGGCGGTGGAGGATGGCACAGGGGGAGTGGGGTGAGATGTTCAGGCAGGTACCAGCCCCTCTGTGGCTGTGCCCAGCCCCTGGATTCCCCTCTTTGGTGGTAGGGTGGCAGCCAGGGCCAAAAACAGCCCGTGCTATTCCGGAAGCATTCCCTGCTCCCCCTCCCCGCCGCACCCCTGACGTCTGGATCGGGGCGCCTCCTCCCACATTTCCTCAGGAAGAAACCCAAGGCTGGAGGGAGGAAGAGGCCGCACCACGGGAGGGACGGGACAGAGGGACACCAGCGTGGGGCTGGGGAGCCACCAGGACTGGGGCCCTGGTGCCCTGCTGGAATGGGGAGCGCCCGGCCCATCCTCTGCCTCCAGCTGTGGCTGTGGGTGCAGAGCTCTGCCCAGGAGCTCGACCCTGAGGGCAGCAATGTCTGCAGGTAGGTGCCACGGGGGTCCCCACTTGTGCCCCTCCATCTCCTGGGGCCTCTCAGCAGCCCCACAGGGTGTTGTCCATCCCTCCTGCCACGGACAGAGATGCGCAGCCTGGCACGGGGCGGGTGCAGAGGCCGGGCTGATGCTGGGGAGCGTGGTTGGGCATGTCTGGGCATTTGGGGCACCGGACCCTTTCTCCAGGGTTTATTTCTCATTCACCCCCTGAGCACAGGGCAACGGAGCAATATGGGACCCTTGGCAAAACTCATCGTGAGGAAACGTGGGTGTAGCAAACCCCAAAGTGCTTTGGGAGCTGCTGTCCCCTGAATTTGCAGCCACCTTGCCTCTCGCATTGCCTCCCATCAGCGGTGGCGCCTTTCGCTGCCTTCATTCGGTGCCTCATTTCTGCACTGCTGGCGAAGCTTTGAGCCTCTCCCGGGGCACGGGACCCCCGGCGCGGGCTCCAAGGGGGCATTCCCAGCACTCCGGGCCGGCCGGCCCCACCGCCCACTCGGGCTGCAGCCTCTTAAATTTCCTTCTATTTTGCTGGTTTCCTTCCGGAGCGTTGCCCTGGGGGCCGCGCCGCCTTCTCAGCACTGGGGCAAGCATCGCCTCGCCTTGGCCGAGGCCGTGAAGCCGCCCTGGCCCCCCCTGCCCTGGCTGACAGCCCCCGGTGTCTCCCGCAGGTTCCCGGCCGGCCTGGCGTGCTGTCCCGGCTGGAAGCAGGACGGGAGGCAGTGCACGGTCGGTGAGTGATGGATGGGGATGGATCCCAAAACTTGGTCCGCACGCTCATCCAGGATCCTCTGAGTGTTGGGGGCAGCCCTTGCAGCTCTGTTGGAGCGGTGCCAGCGGGGTTCTGCCCCGTGGGGACCCCCCGAGCTGCTGATGGTGCTGCGGCTGAGCCGGAGGGATGGAGCGGGAAGCGGGATGGTTTCCCTGGGAATGCTGTCCCTGCGGGAGGTGAGTGAGTGGCCAGATTGGGGGGTGAGAAAGTGCTGAGTGCCTTTCCTGCCCCGACAGCCGTGTGCGAGGGGGAGGACGCCTGCAGGGAGGGCGAGGTGTGCCTGAAACCCGGGCTCTGCCGCTGCAAACCCGGCTTCTTCGGAGCGGACTGCAGTTCCCGTGAGTGTCCCCCCCGCGCTCAGCCCCTGCCATCCCCCTCTAAAGCCAGCTGGGTGCTCGGGGGGCTGCCGGGCTTCTCCCCATCCTGCCTGTGTCCCTTCCCCCCGCAGGCTGCCCCGAGCAGTACTGGGGCCACGACTGCAAGCGGAGCTGCCCGTGCCACCCCAACGGGCGCTGCGACCCCGTGAGCGGCCACTGCACCTGCGACCCCAACCACTGGGGAGGGCTCTGCCAGTTCTCCTGCCAGTGCGGCCCCCACGGCCGCTGCGACCCCCTGACCGGCGCCTGCCACTGCGAGCCGGGCTGGTGGGCCCCCGGCTGCAGGAAGCAATGCCAGTGCAACCCCTCCACGTCGCACTGCGACCCCCTGAGCGGGCTGTGCCGCTGCCTGCCGGGCTGGTGGGGCAGGAGGTGCAGCTTCAAGTGCTCCTGCAACGTCTCGCCCTGCGCGCAGGAGACGGGCAAGTGCGAGTGCCTGGCTGGCTTCTGGGGGCCGGCGTGCCAGCGGCGCTGCGACTGCGGGCACGGCTCCTGCAGCCCCCTCACCGGCCACTGCACCTGCGAGCCCGGCTACCAGGGCAGGAGCTGCCGGGACCCCTGTCCGGCAGGGAAATACGGATCTCAGTGCATGCACAGGTGAGATGGGGGAGCAGGGGGGGATCCAGCGAGGCTGCAGTCAGATCTCGGGGGAAGTCACTGCGCTGTGTCTGTCCCTTTGGCTGGGCAGGGGGACTCGTCCTGGGGGTTTGAGCATCCCAGGTTGGATGCAGCTTCAGTGCTGCCCCAAAAGAAACACCTCACTAATGCCAGCAGGAAGTGTCACCCTAAAATCTGGTCATCCTTAGTCCCGCTTTCGATGGTGATAAAGCAGCACCTCCCAACTCAGAGCATTCTGTGGTTCTGCTGCGCTCCTCTCCTCTTGCTACCACAGCACATTAGGCACCACCGTGTATTTCCCCTCAGTCCAAAATGATGCTCAGTGATTTTGTGGGGCGAAACCTGCTTTTTAGGGGTTCAAGGGTGGGTTTTGTGACCTCAGTGCCTCTCTGCCCACGCAGCTGTGGGAGCTGCAAGCGCAGCCAGCCCTGCTCGCCCGTGGATGGTTTCTGTCTCGCCTGCCAGCCCGGCTGGAACGGGACCCTCTGCAAGGATCCCTGTGCTCCCGGATTCCATGGGGAGGGCTGCCTCCAGCAGTGTCCCCGCTGCCAGCGGGGGGAGCCCTGTGACCCCCAGACCGGGTCCTGCCTGCGCTGTGATCCCGGCTGGACAGGACCCAGGTACGCCCAGGGTGAGGCCACCGGTCCCTGTGGGTGTCCCTGCTCCGGGGTGCCGTCGCTGATGCTTTGCTCTGTTTTGGCAGCTGCAACAGCTCCTGTCCCATGGGCACCTTTGGTGATGGCTGCCAGTTCCTCTGCCCCGAGTGTGTTTCGGGGAGCTGTGACCCCGTGACAGGAGTTTGCATCTGCCAGGCAGGCTACTGGGGAGACAGGTAATGCCAGGGATAACGCTGGGAGTGGGGCAGGGCTGGAGCCTCACTCTCTCTGGGACATTTCCCTCCTTTCCTTTTCTCTTCCAGCTGCAATGACACCTGTCCTGAGGGGTATTTTGGAGTGAATTGTTCCTCGCCCTGCCACTGCTCCCGAGGGACCTGTGACCCTGTGCAGGGTGACTGTGTGCTGAGTAAGATCAACCCCACATTAACTCCTTGGCACTGGGCAAGGGATGGTCACATCCACACTGGGGAAGGTGCTGGGAGGCTGAGATGCATCCTGGTGCCTCCTGACCCCACCAGGAGTTGCCAGCTCCTGCGCTCTCCATGCAGGGCTGTTCTATGGGCATCACAGCCACAGGACACACCAGACTCAATCCATCTCCTCACACAGGTCTGAAGGACCACGGAGCCCTTGCAGCTGCCATCCTCGTCCCTCTCCTGCTGCTGCTGCTCTGTGTCGCCTGCTGCTGCTGTGGAGCTGGCCCAGCAGATGCCAGAGACAGGTATTTTATCATATTTTTCAACCTTTGACACAAAACCCCATCTCCCGTGTCCCTCGATGTCCATCTCTGCTCTGCAGGGCGGCTGTGCCGGACGATGATGTGCTGGCCAGGATGAAGCACCACGTGCAGGGGGTGCTGGCGAACCTCAGTGCCCTGATGCCCTGCTTTAACCTGGGTGGCTCGAAACTTCCCAAAGTCACGGGTAAGAAAAGCAGAGCTGCCAACAGCACTTCCAGGAGGTCACCCTGCCCTCTCTGCGGTGTCACTGTTGGGGGAGAGCCTGAAACCCCCCTCTCTCCTGAGCACCCCAGGGTGCCCAAGTTCAGCTGGGTGTCTTCTCCTCCCCAGTTTCCCATCACGACACAGAAATCCCCTTCAACCCCAGCTTCATCGAGCCACCATCGTCTGCGTGGGTTTCAGACAGCTCCTTCTCCTCCTTCGACACCGACAACGAGGGACCCGAGTACTCCGTCCCTCCCAGAGAAGGTGACGCCCACGGCTGCTCCTCCTCCTCCTCTCTGATCGCCTCTGGGCTGCCGGGGTCAATCCTGGCCATCCCAGGGAGGTGTGCTTGGCACAGACAGTGTTTATTTCCAAACCCTTGTTTTCCTGTCTGCAGGGCTGTGTTTGGCTGTGTGCAACGGGTGCCCAGTGGGGCAACCCCATTTCACAACCTCCTCCCTGGGAAGCGATCCCAGGGACAATCCTGTTGCATCAGCTCCTGTCCCAGTGTCCCCAGTTATGTCCCCGGGCAGGGTGGCAGCTCTGGCAGCCATAACACGTGTCACCTTGTCCCACAGGCATCCCGCTGCTGGGCGGGGCTGAGCTGCAGGACGGGGCATCCCCCCCTGGCGAGGCGCTCCCGGACCCGTCCGCCTTCGACTCCGAGGATGTCTCGCAGCCCTTCGCCATCCCCCGCACCTCCAGCATCGCCAAGGCCAAGCGACCCTCTGTGTCCTTCGCCGAGGGGACAAAATTCGGAGCGGCCGAGACCCCCAGCCCCGGCTGGAAGCCCAAGGCCCCGTGGGGCCTGGCCAGGCCGACCCCACTGCCGGGGGATGTGGCGGCCGAGCCCCCCAGCGAGCGCCCGGCCAGCGATTGCTACGAGAACCCCGAGCCCCTCAGCAAGGGGGACGAAAGCCACCGGCCATCGCCTCGGGCCACCCCGGGAGGACGCCGCAGGGTGGTGTCCAGCACCAGGCACGTGGCCCAGAGAGTGGAGGCGCTGGAAGCGGCTGCGAAATCCGGCAGCTGGGAGGCCAAGGGGAAGGAGCCCAATGTCACCACCATCTACATGATGGTGGGAACGGCCGGGCAGGACGCCAAGGCAGAGGGGACTGGCGAGGGACCGGTCCAGGCTGTGCTGAAGCGTCTGGGCAGCTTGCAGAGGGGCAAGTGGGCTGCGAAGGAGGAGCCCAAGGTGAGGAGGAGCATGGAGGCCATCCAGAAACCTCCTCGCCGGGCTCTGGCACAGCGCAGGGACTCGGAGAACAGCTGCAAGCAGAGGGAGAGTGTCCCGGGGGCTCCTGCCGAGTCAGCCCCTGGCAAGCACCAGCATTCTGCTGCAAAGAGACTGTCCCTCCTCCTTGCATCTCTCTCGTCAAAAAACACCGGTGCCCAGGATGGGGCCAGCGAAGCCGTAGGTGCCACAGAGAAGGGCGAAAGCCCCGAGTTAGCTGGCAGCCTCGAAAGGAAGGGGCAGGCTGCCTCGGAGGAAGAGCCGAAATACGAGAATGTGGCCAGCAGCGGTGCTGATTCGCCCTCCGGCCCCGGCAAAGAGCTGCCGGCCACCCCTCCGGCCACCTGAGCCGGCACCGCCCGGGCTGGGGCCGCGGGGGCCGCGGGGCTCCTCCAACCCCAACCACAGCCACTCCGAGCTGTGAACTGGAGAAGCACCGAGCCTTCCTGGTGACCCCGTCCCTGTCCTCCGTGCTGTGTGGCTGCTCTGGACCCTCGCTGGAGCCACAGCGGGGGCAGCCTGTGGGGCTGTGGTGCTTGAGGGCTGTTTTCTGCTCCCCTCTGCCCTATCCACCCCATTTGTGTCTGCCCGCGGGGACAGCGATGCTCTGGACGCTGTGGTGGCACCCTCAAGTCCCTGCCACCACTAGGGACACACCCAATGCAGGGCTGCTGAGTGCTCAGCTGGGAAATTCATGTACCAGTCTCACCCCATCGGTTTTCACCTTTCCTCGTCCCAATTCCAGTGATGCAGCTTGGAGCCTCTTGCTGTAAAGGTGCTTCTCGCTGAAGGGGATTATTTCATGGAGCTGGGCTGAGGGGAGATGATGGGCTGTCACAAGCAGCTTCAGAGAAAATTAATTTTAGCTGCTTATCTCAAAGGGTATCTGGGTCTGCAGGGGTTTATCTATGTGGCTCTGGCTTCTGTGGCAGGCCCTGGCTGCCTTTGCTTCCATGTGGAAAAGCTTGTGGCAGGACAGGGGGTGTAGTGACAGCCTTTTAAACTCCACACAGTTCCAAGCTGCAGTTGTGCAAACGTGGCAGCTGGGCAGTGACCATCAACCTGTGCACCTGGTGCTGTGCTGATAAGGTTGGAAGTTGCCCAGAAAATGGGATTTCCACGGGTGCCCTAAGCTCCTGCCACCTCCCACGCCTCATTCTTGCTGTAAAGGCGGTTGAGATGCCAAAGAGGATTTGCAGAGTGATCTGGTTTTAGATGTATCTAAGTAGTAGAAGATTTTTGTTTATTTTTCTCTTATTTCGTGTGGTGTGAAAGCCTCGGAATGAAAATTAAATGCCCTTCAGGAGATGGGTTTCCCAGCCACCCTCTGAGTCAAAGATACAACCAGGAATATTCTCCAGAGTGTGGAAACTGTCAGCAGCCTTAGGCTTTCCATTTTGGTTTTTTTTTTTTAAATTTTCTGGCTCTGTTGAATTCCGAATTCTCACTCACTGAGCTGAGCCCTGCGCAGAGCCCAAGACTGGAGTGCAGGGGGAATATGAGTGGGCTGTGAGTGTCCAGAGCCCCTCTGCTGCAGCCTGCACCTCACACATCATGTGCAGAGCTCCACGTGAATCCTCTGGTCCAGCACTGCTCAGCTGGGGTCCAGGGTTTGGGGTGTTTCAGAAGACACAGTGGGTTTTGCTTTTTCCCTTTTGCTTTCTGTGGGTGCTTCTCCACAAGGCACCAAATCCCCACGGTGTGACGTGGCTGAAATTTCCAGTTTTGCAGCCAGCACCAAGCACCCTTTCCTGCAGTGGAATCATCTGCTGCTGTGATTATAACACCAAATATTCTGGCATCCAAATAAAACTGCTCATCCTGGCAGGACTGGAGCAGCAGCCTGTTCTGCACAGGCTTGCTTTTGTTCTGACACCGTTTTATGACAGCGGCAGGGACAGTCCCACATTTGATTTATAAGCAGCCATTTTTTTCCCCTAATGGGGTGGATATTTTGAGCCTGTGAGCTGAGCAGTGCTGTGCCAGAAGTGAACGTCACATGAGCCGGTTCACTCTGGGTACAGCATGTAAATAGCTGACAACAACCTGACAGCTTTCGCGCCGCTCAAACCAGTGAGAAAACGCTGCTGCTGGGAGAACCTTCCGTGTCCACGGAGCCAGGGTGTTTCCCCCGCTTGCAGACGAAGCATCTTGGCCCTGTCTGGGCAGCGAAAGGGGAACGAGCTGCAGATTTGCAGCGTGTGCCTGCCCATGCACGCTCCTGCAGCGTGGCTGCGCTGGTGTCTTCTTGATGGGAACGCTTCTATCGGCTGTGCCGGGGGTTTAGTTCTGGATGTGGGAGGTCTGCAAGGCAGAGCTGGCGGGTGAGGGAGGGGGGAGTCTCTTCCCGTGCTGGATTTCTGACTTTCCAAAGCTGCTGCAGTGGTTGGAAGGCAGGCAGCGGGAAGGGATCCGTGCACAGGTGCTGTCTGTAAGCAGAGAGGTGTCTGTGTGCTCTGCTGGGGCAGGAACAGAAGCTGGAGCTGTTCCTGGGGTCTGTCCCGTGGTGGTCTGTCCTTGTCATCTTGTCAGCCTTGTCATCTCCTTCCCCAAACTGCCCAAGCCTTTGAAGAGCACCACATCGTTTACTCCAGTGGCTCTGCCAGAGCAGGAGCTGTCACCTCCCTTCCAGCCTAAACTCATTCCTGGCCAGTTTCTAAAAACATGTCTCTGTGCCAGTGCTGTTCTTCGGCTTCACTTTATTTTTTTTCTCCCCATGCTGTTTACTCAGTCCCTGGGGTATTTATAGCTGGCCATGGATCACCTGATAGCTTCTTTTCTCCTTCTAGGATAGGAAAACTGAGCCCTCCCTGCTCTTGCTGTGGCAAAGGGTTCCCGTGACCCCAAACAGCCCCCGAACCCTCCTCATGCTCCTCCCTTTCACAGCTGGTGTTTCTTGGACACAGCAACCAGGTCTGGGTGCTGAGTTCTCCTGGGTCTCGTGCTGTCTCAGCCTTCCTCTACCTCTGTTAAACACCTGGCACCAGTCCAGGCTGCCTTGTTTTCTTTGGGCTTTTTGTTTGTTTGTTTGCATTGGCTTAAAATCCACTTTCCAGCTGTTGAAACGTTTGACCCTTCTCCCACAGCCAAGGCCGAGGAGTTTCCTCTTCCCGCCCGCCACAGGGATGGAGCGGTGGGGACACGTCCGTCTGGCTGGGCCCTCTGCTTCCTCTGGGGTGTTTACCTGCCACAAATGCTGTTTTCATCTCCTCTGGCTAAAAAAATATCCTCTATAAAGATTCTAGGCATACATGACCATGTTCTCTGACCCAGGACCTCGCTAATGAGGGACGGATTTATGGCAGGTCTAGAAATACCTCAGAGGAATGCTCGGAAAAATAATTTAACAGAAAAAAGAGGGCAAAGCTCTGATGAGGTCAGACGTGAAGCTGGCTTGTAATGATAGTACTTTTATTTCATGAAACTGGGCTGCATCCCCAGCAGTGTGATCAACAGGTTTAGTGAGGGGATTTTACCCCTTTACTCTGCTCCCCTGCGACTCCACCTGGAGTACTGTGAGGATTCCAACGTAAAAAGGACATGGATGCATTGCAGCAAGTCCAGAGGAAGCCACAATGATGATCAGAGGCTGGAGCAGCTTTGCTGTGGACACAGGCTGAGAGAGCTGGGGGTGTTCAGCCTAGAGAAGGATGCAAGAAGACTTTACAGCACTTCCAGTGCCTAAAGGGGATCCAAGAGAGCCGGAGAGGGACTTTGGACAAGGGACGGAGTGACAGGACAAGGGGGAATGGCTGACAGAGGGTAGAGTTAGATGGGATATAGAGCAGAAATTCTTCGTGGTGAGCCTGGCACAGGTTACCCAGAGAAGCTGTGGCTGCCCCATCCCTGGAAGTGTCCAAGGCCAGGTTGGACAGGGCTTGGAGCAGCTTGGTCTGGTGGAAGGTGTCCCTGCCCATGGAAAGGGGGTGGAACAAGATGGTCTTTTAGATTCTTTCCAACCCAAACCTTTCTGTGACTCTTTGAGTGAGCTGTGTTGTGGGCTGGGGCGTCTCGAGGGCTCATTGCCCCTCTCCAGCTGTGCCGTGAGGGTGGTCAGCCCCAGGCTGTGTTGGGTGCCTGCTCCCAAAATGCCCTTTAAACCGCCCGGGAGCAGCTTCTCTGGTCCCTCCTTGGTCACAGGAGCAGGACAGGAGGGTTTCACAGGACAGCTGCGGTGCTTGTACCCATAGCAGATGAGCAATGCTGCGGGAACAGCACCCGGCACGGCTCGCTGTGCTCAGCGGGGCTGTCCTCACAGCAGCCGTTCTGCCGCTCCGCGGTGAGCGCGGTGCGGCTCCCCCGGCTGCCGCCCGGGGCCGGCGGAGACCGGCGGAGAGCGGCAGCGAACCCCGCGGGGCGTTCCCCGCTGTCCCCGCGCGGTGCCGGGCGGGGGAGCCGCATCACCTCCCGCCGCCGATCCCGTTTTTGTCCCTTTTCCCTGGAAGGCGGCGAGCCCGACCTCCGCTCGGGTGCCGCTGTCCCCGCGGAGGGTCCCTGTGTGTGTGTCCCGTGCCCAGCCCCGGTTGTCGCGCCCGGGTGCGTGCGGCTGTGCCGGGAGAGCCCAGGGGCAGCCCGGGGCGGCGGTACCGGGGGATACGAGAGGAGCGGGGGAGCGGGGAAGGTACCTGGACACCGGGAGGGGGGTACCGGGGGATGTCGAGGCGTACCGCAGGAGTACCG
>VWZW01004757.1:602177-635003 GCA_013397115.1 Edolisoma coerulescens | reverse complement strand
AGCTGGGTCAGACCCCCATCCCGCCGAAGCAGCCGGTGCTGGGGTCTCTCCCCTAAGGGAAGCTGTTCTGGCTGGACGTGTGGCCAGCTGGTTTCCCCACAGTGCAGGCTGAGGTGTGCTTGGGCTGGCAAAAGCCTCAGCTTGTCTCAAAGGGCCACCTGCCTTGTGACACAGGCACACCTCGGGGTTCCCCAGGGCTGCCCCTTGGACAGCCAGGTGCGTTCCTGAATTTGCTCGCTCCCCAGGGACTGGGACAAGTGGAGCTGGACACAGTTAATGCAGCCCCAGCATCTGGGGCAGCCTGGAGATGCCAGTGAGCTGCGGTGTCCCCCAGCTGGGTGGTCTGGCAGGCAGCAAAAAGTGCTCCTTGGTGAGCCATAGGTGGTATAAACTGCATTTATAGAACCCTCACGCCCCTTCAGAGCAGGTCTGTGCTCTTGCATGGGGCAGAGCAGACCTGGTGGGTCCCTGAAGCCACCTCTGGGGATGATGTGGGGCTGTGTCCCTCATCCCAGCCCCTGTCTGGTGGCAGCGGGGAGATCAGGGTGCTGCCTGAAGTCCCCCTGCCCTGGCATTTATTTCCCCCCTGCCTCACAAGCCAGCTGCCTGCCCCGTGCTGGGGCAGTGGGCTCCGGGCAGTGGCTGTTTGCTGCATTTTCATACCTGTTGCTCGGGAAGTGGAACAGAGTCCTTGAGCAGAGCCCCGTGTCACACAGAACGAGCTCCCGAGGGGCTCTTCCAAGGGCACCCGTGCCTCCCCCCTCCCTCCAGGTCGCTTGGTGAGCTGGTACCTGCGAAAACCAGTTCTGCACCCGAGTGCCTGGCGTTCAGCAGGCAGCTTTGCTTGGGTGCTAGTGGGGAGATCCCTTAAACCACGGGGTTGTTTCACGCTTTTTGAGCAATCTGTGCCGTGTGTGTGGACTCACTGGGTGTTGTTCTTTGCAGGTTGAGGCTCTGAAGGAGGCCACCCCCCCAGGCAGCCATGGCCCCCACGCTGGCCACGGCGCACCGGCGGCGCTGGTGGATGGCGTTCACGGCCATCATCGAGAACCTGCTCTTCTCCGCCGTCCTGCTGGGCTGGGGGTCCCTGCTCATCATGCTGAAGGCAGAAGGGTTTTATTCCTACCTGTGCTACGGGCTAGGTAAGGATGCTCTGGGCTCCTCTGTGGTTTGCTGGTGTGGTTCTCTGGTTTAGGGTGGTGTGGAGCTGGTTGGAGGAGGGCTGAGCTGCACATCAGTCCCAGGGGAGAAGGAAGGGATGTGTGCTCCTTTCCAAAACCAGTGGCATCCTTGTGATGGTGCAGTGTGCCTGTAGGTGCTGTTGCTGTGTAGGGTGATTGGAAAAAGGAGTTTTAATGATGAGGTAGAACTTTTCTGGATGGCCCTTTCCACTTGGCTATGAGTTCTTCCTCTGCAAGGGAAGGCTGGATGGATTCTGGAGGATGATGATTTGTGGGGAGGGTGTCCTGAGTTTATTTGTCCTTAGTGGTAAGAAAACAAGGAGCATGGGTGGCAATAACATCAGGGCAGTCCAGTGCTGCTGTTGAGGAGAATTTGCAGAAGTAAATGCTCCTGATTGTTCCTCTCCTTCTTCAAGCACCCAGGATGGGCTCAAACCAGGCTGTGTTTCTGTGAGGGCTTGAGATTTACTCTCTGCCCCAGCCAGAAGTGACTGTCCTTGTTGCAGACACAGCCTGGAAGGGGAGAGACAATTTTGTGGTGTGGGAAGGGTAATCCTGGGAAAACAGCCTGGAGGTGGACATCTATCCCCAGCCTGGGCATGGAGAGAATTGTGCATCCCACAGTGTGTTTGGGTGGTCAGTGGGGTTAAAAGGAACCCGAGGGTGAAGGTATGGTGTGGATTTGGAAAGCTCCTGTAGTGACTGAGGGTTTGCCTGTGCTCAGAGAAAGGAAGGGCAGAGTGAAGAGAGGCAGGCTGGGCTCTGCCCGGAGATGTGTGATGGAGGCTGAGACGGGATCAGCCCATCTGGGGCTGATGGAGGTAAAGAGTTGTGAAAAAGAGTTGGAAATCAGTGCATGTACCCTCAGTGAGTAATGGCTGAGAAGAGTGGGGGAAAACCGAAGTGTGGGGAAACAAAGTCCAGGCAAAGGTGCCTGTGAATAGCTGTGACGATACTTTGGGTTTTGCTCATTCATCAGCTGCTTGTTATCTCTCCTGCTTTGTGTACCAGAGCCTGGGTTGGTGCACCTGGCAAACATGCACCTGTTTGAGTCTTTTATCAGCTGTAGCTCGGCTGCTTGATCTCCATCCTGTGCTCTGCTCCCAGGGCAGTGCTCCCAAGCCTGTCCGTGTCACTCGGGTCCCCAGGAGCATTCCAGAGCCTGGAGACCTTGCAGGACTTCTGTTCAAGGCTGCTGTGTTCTCTGCACATCGTGGAGACTTTGTCACAGGCCTGTGTAAGAGATCACATTAAACCTATCAGGTGGAGACTTTCTGCCACCCAGATAAAGCACACAGGAGCTGATAAGCAAACGCTGACTGTCTCTGTGAGCAGGCATTTGCCTGTCTGCTTCCTGAGATGTGTCCTGCTGACAAGAGCTCCACTTGGGGCCCACCTCCTGCTCTTTGCCTTGACTGCTTTCAGTTTGTCCCAAGTCAGTGAGGTTCACTTTGGTTTCTCAGCCCTGTTTGCCAATCTGTGGCTTTTCTGGCTCTCCCCATGGGAGTGCCCACGCCCACAGACCACAGGGAAGATGCAAATGTTTGGACTGCTGTGAAATTGCTGCCCTGGGGGCAACTGCTCCCTCCCAGTGGCCAACCTGTGCCCTGTGGCAAGAAAGCTTAATCCCTGAGAAGAAATTTGTGTCGTCAAATGTTCTCATTGTCCTCAAATACCTGGGCATCGCTGGTGATGGCTTGTGATGAGCATGGGGACATTCACCCGTGCTGACTCACTTTCTTTTCTCTGGTTTTGTCCTCGTTGTAAGAGTTTTGTGGGGAAGACTCCTGGCTCCAAGTGTGTGGAGACTCTCAATGACCAGCCCCAAACTGAGTTTTTCCCTTTGCTGGGACCAGGGTTTGCCTTTTTTTCAGCGGAACCTATTGAATGCTGCAGCCAAGTGGGTGCTTGGCTGGAAGGTTGGTGCAAACAAATCATGACTAGTAGCCTTTGGGCACTTGTTGTTCCTAATGCTGTTGTTGGCATGTAAGTATTGCAAAAAAAGAAAAAATAGACTTTTCCTAATGAGCCAAAGGTTCTTGGCAGGGCTTTCGGTTTGTCAGCAAAAGCTCTTGCACTTTGTGGTGCTTTCCAATGAAAGGCAGAACTAGACCTTGTCCCTTCTGCAGGCTCTTCTCTGAAGGTAACAGCAGCTGCCCAGAAAGTGCTGCAGCTCAGGAAGGACTCCTTGTCTCCCTGTTGAATCCCTTGCTTGCCCTTGGCTCCTTGTGTTGGATTTTTCTCAGCCACCACACAAACGTGGGGTCCAAAGGACTCAGTGGAGATGGACACCTGGGAAAAAAGTCCGAAATAGCAAAATACTTTTAAAAGCAGTTGTGCAACGGGGCTGGAGTGGGGGGTTGTACCCGTTGGGCCACCTCCTCAGAGGTATGTTTGAAATTCGCTGACAAGGAGCCTGCTAGTAGCACTTTGTTCCCATTTTAATTTTACTACACTACTACTTGGCCTTTAACCAACTGAAGCAGCATCTTTTATTCGGTGCAAGTGCTGACTCCACAGTCTTTATCACGGTTCTGGGCCTTATCAGCTCTTGGGGAATTTGATCAGTCCAAGGCCTTGCCTTGCTATGATGTTTCTGGGATTGGGAAGCTGAACGCTTGGGTCTGAAACATGTTTAAATAAAAAAAAAAGTGTCCTGAACTTTAGATAATCTGCCCACAAAGAGCAGAGATAAGGGGCACAGAGGGCCTTTCTCTGAGACAGGGCTGCAGAATACCAAAGGGATGATAAGCTAATTCACTTACAGCAAGTTAACGAGCCCTGACCTGGTCATAGGGGGAAGGTGCTGCCTTGCAGCTCTTTTCCCTTATTTATCTGAGGTCTGGGGTGGGGAACTTGCAGTCTGAAGGTCCCTTACAATCTGGGGCGATATGACAGCAACGGTTTGTGAAAAGGCTACACACGTGAGGCTGTAAACAGGAAAAGAGTGGTAAGTATTCGATTTATACAGGAAACACACTGTGCTGATCAGCAGCTGTCATGGGAAGGTGCTGGCCCTGGGTGAGAACTGCTGCAAAATGAAACCACAGCTGGGGAGAGAAAGGGAGTTTAACTGAGACTGTGCCTTGGTCATATGAGACTTTCGAGCAGCCAGAGAGGGGGTCGTGGAAGTGCAAGTGGAGGGGCAGGGAAACCCGAACAAATTGCTTTTGCAGTGGTACAAAGCAAGAACATCTCCTCCCAGTTCCCAGAAGTATGACACCATCCTGAAAAGAGAAAACATGTTCTTATGTGGGCAGACTGCAGAATCAGTTGTTTGCACATGTCGTTCAGTGTGCTATTTTTTTAAACCAATACTTTGCCAAATATTTCTGTCTTTTTTTTTTCCCCCTCCTTTTTTTTTTTTTTTTTTTTTCTTTTTCTATAAAAAAATGAGGAGGAAGGTGAGGGGTGTGCAGGCTGTGTTCTACAGAGCTATTGTCAGGGTGGCTGGGGGTGTCTTGCCTGTTTGACTCAGTCTGATCCATGAAAGAAGATGAAAAGAAAGCTCCTCTGCCATCTGAGATGGCAGTCACTCCTGGAAAAGCCAGACTCGTTCCTCTGCTAATGTGGTGTGTGTGAGTGTGTGTGCCTGGGATTTGAAGGGGTCAGTAAAGAGCAGTTAATGATTGACCCTCGCATGGAACCTGCAGCACTTAATTTGGGAGAAAGGATGGCTTTAAATGTTCCAGCCTGAACAAATCCCAGCGATGATCTTGACATAAATGATTACCCAGGCAGCCTTCTCCTCCTCACCTAAGCTGTCATTCTTTAAATAGTAACTTGAACTACTAATTGGGCAGTAGAAATCCTGCTGCTTGTGCGGGGAGTGCTGTAAAAATAGGCAGCAGTGTTCTTGTAATTGCTGGTAAAGACTTGTAGCTTCTCCTGGCTTGTCAGTGAGGCAGCAGCGAGCGGGCGCAGCCCCTGTGCTGCTGCCTTGCCCAGGTGTCACACCTGGAGTGCTGCATGCAGGTGGACTTGGCAAGAGAATTTGGGGAGGGCACCACCACCGTGGGCACAGAGCCAGCCCTTCCCCAGAGCAGTTTTCCAGGTGGAGCCAGGCACGTAGGAGATTTTCCCCGGGAGTGTGGCGTGCACCGAGCTGGAACAGGATCTGAGCTGTGATTGAGGGGAAGCTGCTGTTTGCTGTAACCAGGTGCATTAGGTAGGTGAGTAGTTAGGCAGGTTCTCTGCCCATTAAACCCCTCCTAGCTGCATGTCCTGTGCTGTCACTCGCTCTCCTGTGCCAGCCCAAATCCGTGCTCCTGGATGAGCTGGCTCTTGGCTGGACCTTGTGCCCGCTGCACACACCTGCAGCCCCTCCAAAATGTTCTATTTATAGAGGTGGCTCAAAGGATCAGGGGATGTCAGGGTGCCAAGGGCTGCTGGAATCATTTCCATTACGCCTCAGTGGATCTTCTCTCGTTGCTCAGGGGCTGCTTCTATTTTCACAAACAATTTGTATTTCCACATAGCCTGGCCCCTCCTTGGAGCTGGCACTGAGCAGCTGTAAACAAGGTGGTTGGTACAGGCAGGGAGCAAAGTTTGGTGTCCCATTCCCAGCTTTCCTGGCTGCAGCAAGTGCTCAGAGAGGGGCAAGTTTCCTTGGTGTTTCTGAGCTGTGTCCTCATCACCTCCTGGTGCTGGTGCCCACCGTGTACGCTGGCTATGGGAGGGCCAGCAGGTGTGTGCGAGCTCCTTGGGGACACGTAACAGCTGAACACATCAAAACATTAACAGGAATTCACATTCTCCAGCTCTAAAGGCTGAATATTTCTGTTTGGAGATCTCTTTGTGGGGGGGGAGGGTTACCGAGGCTTTAACACGAGCAGCCAGAAGTTATAAGGTCACTGCACTGTTCGTGTCTCTCCACCCTCCTTCCACTCCGCAGCTGAGCTATCTCTGGAGAGTGCTGACACAGGGAAACTGCTACTACTTTGTCAATTCCTCCCCCCCCTCCTTGTTTTCCCGAGTTTCACCTCTCACCCACATCTGTTTCCTATGAATTTATCTTTGTGAAGAGCCCAAAAGCCTTGATGCTGTGGGTGAAAACTGCAGAGAGCCTCCCAAAGTCTGCCCAGGACTGATTTCTAAGGATGTGCCTTGGGCTGCAGTGCTGCCCTTCCTGCAGAGGAGATGCTGCTGGTGGCACAAGTGACATTTTGGGGATATTTGTTGCTTACTCTGGCTATCCATGGCTAACAGGGCGAGAGAAAGGGCAGATTAAGTTATCAGTCAGGAGCACATGGCAGTGGAAAGGAACACAGGCAGTTTGAAACCATCTTAGCAAAGATGCTGGTGGGAGCAATGAAGATGGAGGGAAATGCCCCTGCCTTCCCTGGAGTGCTGGCAGGGGACAGAGGAAGGTTAGCAGGCAGCTCCAAAGCCTCAGGTATCAGTGCCTGAATTCCCGCTGATACCTGATGGCAGGAAGGTGGAGTGAGGTTTGTTTGCAGTGGACACAAAGCTGGCAGGGTGGTTTAGGGCAGCTGGGAGAGCCAGGGTGAAACCAGTAACTGTAGAGGGGCTGAGGTTTGGGTAGAAGGCAGGGAGGTGCAAGGTGGGGCAGAGATGCAGGGAGGGTGAGAGCAGCTAAGGGGATCTCCCCCACCAGCCACACCAAGCAGTGAATGTGAAATCACTCATACATGAGGGATTCCTGCTAATTAACTAAACCAACCAGGGCTTGCTGGGAATCTCCAGCCTCACTTCGTGCTGCTGGTGATGTCGGTGACTTCTCTCTCTGTTCCTTCTTTAATATTGAACTTTGTCAGATCAATTATTAAATATGAAGGAGAGTGTTTTGTATCACTGGCTTGCAGCAGCAAGGAGCAAGTGCTTTGTCATACCAGCAAAGGTTCCAGAGAAGTGCTGGGAGAAGGAGGGGTGGAGTGCACTGGAGCTGTGAGTTAATGGGAATCTGCATGCACACGTACTCACTCGAGGAGTTGTAAGCAACCTTGGGATAGGCATGTAACAGGAGAAGAGTTGACATGAGGCAGTAAAAGGGAACTTCTTTCTTTCCTTTCAATTTTTTTTTTTTTTATTGAACTGCCCTGTTTCTGTCTCAGTTACACAACGTGGGCTCTGTTCAGCGTGGGAGTTTGCATGCAGAGTTCCTCATGTAAGGGCAAGAACACAAAGCTGGAGATGCAATTGATCTGTATGACCTAAACCCGTTTTGAAAGAATAGAAAATGCTAATTACGGGGCAGGAGTTAAAGATGCATCAATCTTTTAAAAAACAGAGAAGGCAGGTGAGCTGCCAGCCCCCCCTGGGAACAGGGTAATTAAATCCAGGAAGGATTTTTCAGAGCCAGGGCAGTCAAAGCAGGGTGGCTACTGCAAAGCCATTCTTCATCCTGATGCCTGCAGTGAGGGTAGGAAGCTTTTCATTTGAGCAGGCTGGTGCTCAGTGCCAGGCCTTGTCAGCCTGGTGTCTGGAACCAAAATAACTGATTTGGCTGTAGCTGTCGTTAGTTTTGTTAGGGAAAAGATCTCTGAGAACATGACAGCTGTAGATTAGGAGGACCTTATTTTTGCATCAGTCCCTTCAGGTTCAGCTGGGTTTAGTCTCCTGTAGTTGCCAGGCAATTGCTGTGTAGCTGTTTTAATAAATTAAGGAATCTCCATCCTTAGGTTTTTACCCTGCTGCTGCATGGGATGCCTGTCCCCTGGGTGCCTTTTCCTGCTCAAAGCAGAGCTCATCAGGTTTCCCTCATCCTTCTGCTGTTCTCCTCCCCCATTTCTCACTGATTAGAATAAAAACTGGACTGTGCAGGGCATATGCCCAGCAGGGCTTTTCCCTTCCCTCCTTCCTGCAGCGCTTCAAACCTCATCCTAACACACTGTCCTCTCTCACCCCGTGTAGAGACCACAACCAACAGCTCTGAGGACGAGAACAGCACAGCTTCAGAGCACAGATGGCCTTCCTGCAACGCCCAGGATGAAATGCTGAACTTGGCCTTCACCATCGGCTCCTTCCTGCTCAGCGCCATCACGCTGCCCTTGGGAATCGTCATGGACAAGTACGGCCCTCGCAAGCTGCGGCTGCTGGGCAGGTGGGTGTGCAGGGCTCCAGGGGTGGGCTGAGGGCTCAAATCCCACCCTATCTGGGTCCTGTGCCTGTTGTGGGGTCCCTGCAGCCTTGGGAAGCGGCTGAGGGATGGGGCTGGGATGTGCTGGGAGCCGTGCACAGGACAGCAGAGCAGCTCCGGGGTGATTTCAGCCAGCACAGTGAATTGCTCCATAAGGGAAGGGCCTGGAACTCCGTGTCCACACTTCAGCTCTCCAGTGCTGCTCTGTGATCCCTGTCCAGATGGAGCCTGGAGGAAGAGCAGAGTCATTTGTGAGTCAGGGAGGGTAGCTTTCTCCTTGGGCTGGGAGCTATGTCCTGAGAGGCACAAAACCAAGATGTTACATCACTGTTTGCAGGCTGGGGAGTTAACTCGGGGATAAACATGTCCTGTTGCCTTTCCCAGGGCCCTTCTCTTCCATGTGGTGTGTGTTGCTTTCTGCCTCCAACAGCAAGGCTGTCAACTGCTTCTGTAGGGATTAGTGACTTGTTGGGATCAGTGGACCCCAGCACTGTTTTAATTGTCACAATTTGAATGCAGTGAACTTGATCAGAAACCAAACTGGCCTGTGGGCAGAGTGGGAAAAACAGGGCAAGTCTCTGAGTCAGACTCTACCAGAGAGGAGTTGAGTGCTGGGGCTCAGGACAAAGGCTGCTGCTGCTGCCTTTGGTCACCCCGAGGTGAGGGCTGGAAAAACTCTGTGCTGGAAAACCAGTGGGAATTTGGGTCCAGACAGAGCTGCGTCACAAGGTTCCTGCCTCAGCCCTTGTGCAAGGCTTGCCTGTAATACTTGTTTGCCAGTAATATTTGGGTATTTCCCTGGATTTTTCTTTCTGTGAATTGCCAGCTTCCCTCCCTCTTACAGAAATTGCCCTGCGAGGCGCTGAGGAGGTGGAAGCAGCTGTAATTGACTGTGGGTAAGGCTGTTTGTGAGAAACTCATGGCTCTGGTTCCCTTTCAGCGCCTGCTTCGCCGTGTCCTGCGTGCTGATCGCGTACGGTGCCAGCAACCCAGACTGTAAGTTGGCATCTTTCTGCTGAGCTGGGAGCATTTCAGGGCTGTGGTTTGGGGTTTTTGGGGAAGCAACGTTCAAACTGTCACCCTCCAGTGCTGTGCTGGGGTCTTGCTGGGGACACAAGCCAAGCAATCTGCCAGCCTGAGGGAGCCAAGTGGCTCTGGGACGGGCTGGTGTTTCACAACACCGAGTGGAGAGTGGATCAAGGGCCAAACGTCTGAGATACCCAGGTCTCTTAGTTTTTTGTTTGGGCAGGGCCAGGTCCTGTAAAGGAGCAGTTCCAAACGAGTTCATGGCTTTTTCAGGGTTGGGAAAGAGGTAATAGCACACAGTGTGTAATTGGCTTTTTTTGCCAGAGATAGATGGAGGTTGCTCCTCAAGAGCAGATAGTGAGACGACACTTTGTATTCAGTTTGTTCAAGTAAATCTTCCTTTTGAGACCCCTCAGACAAGCTGCATCAGCAAGTCTGTTCATCAGAGAAAAGGAACCCTTCCATCCCATCCTGAACTCTGTCTTGGAGGACAGCCCTGTCCCTCCCAGTCTGTGTGGCTGGGGAGAAGATGGGTGCTGGGTCAGGAACAGCGTGACATGTCCTGAGGGTGTTGATCCACAGAGGTTTTTACGTATCAGGACCAAAGCCCTCAGGGCTCTGTCTCCTTTCCCTCTGCACCCCAGTGGAAGCTAAGGGCAGGTTTTTTATTGTTGCAGCTCTGTCTGTGCTGATATTCATTGCCCTGGCTCTGAATGGCTTTGGTGGGATGTGCATGACCTTCACATCGCTCACGGTAAGTGAGGAGTTACTACCTGACTGCTTTAGCCCTCACTGTGGCCGTGAGCTGGGCTGGCAGGAAAGAACAGAGTGGATCTTCTGCCTGTGGCTTGAATAGCACGTGTTTGTGTTTGGTACAAAGGGTCAGTCACCCTTGGGAGTGAGTCCTTGGTTGTTATTCTAAAGCTTGTTTTCCCCAATCCTTTTGTTTTTTTTTTCACCTGCCCTTTGTATCTCAGGTGAAGGTGGGGGGGAAAAAAGGAAGTGTTTTTGTCTAGGACTCCTAATGTGCCTGTACATGCAGTGCTCAGCTACTTGGCACAGGCTGGACGTGTGTTTGCACTGGATTTAGCGTTGACATAGTGCAGGAAGAATCAGCAGGGCAGAAACCCTTGCAGCTGGGTATGAGCAGCTTTCTGCAAGCCCAGTTTGCATCTCGCCCCGGGAAAACGGTTCTTCTTGATCACAAAAGCTTGTGCTTTTCAGAAGGGTGAGAATCCCTTACAGGCTTCCTTAGAAATGCTGTGCTGTTGGATGTGCACAGCCCGCTTGGATATGTTCGGGATTGCGTGGAAAGCTTTGGTCAACAACTGTCAGCTGGATCTCTACGTTTTGGGGTTCTTTTCTGCCTGGAGGCAGAAGCAGTATCATTCTCCAAATAACTGCTTTATTTTCTGCCTCATTACCCTGATTGTTGTCAGTGTGGCTCAAACAGGGCTGGGTGGAAAGTCGCCCAGAAAACAAGCCTGGGAAGCACCAATTTTTTTTTTTTTCCTGAGCTGTAGTTGAACACTTTCAGGTTTGGACTGCACTACCTTGAACTTGCTGTTGAAGCAAAAGTTCCTGTTAAAGTTACCTCTAATTTAACAGGACTTAGACACTGGCTGAACAAGGCTTAGACACTGGCTGAACTCCTGAGACCTAAATTTGGCAGAGGCTGGCTTTACAGAGCACTCTGTGTACTGTGGTTTTGCTGCTGCTGTTGCTTTCATATATTCAAACCTTTCAAAGCTCTGTGCAGATGTTGCTCTCTCCTTAATATTTGGGGTTTTTTTCTTCACTGTGACCTCAAGGAACTGTGGGGCAAATGTCATCCTGCCACACTTCAAATAAGAGCAAGGAGGAGAGGAGCACATCAGTAGTGCTGTGGGAGAGGAGAGGATTCCCATCCTGCTGCTGCCAGCATTAGTTATTGTCTCTCTGGGTGATTATTAAGGGGTCACAGATTATTTTAGAGCCACTGGTGATGATAGGAGTGAGGGCAGGATAGGGCAGGAATAGATTGGGTGTGCTGTGCTGTGGCTTTTAGCAGCAGAAGTAAGCAAAGCCACTTATTAGTGCCCTCATTAGTGAGCCAGTTCTGCAGTGCCAAGGAAGAGCAGCAGCAGCAGGAAAAAGGTCAGATCTTCCAAGAAGAGATCCAAGCCTTGAGGAGGTCTGGAGCAAGCAGCGATGCTCTGAGGTCACACGGATGCCTCAGGTGGAGCCCATCCCCTCCAGGTGTGCTCTGCAAAGAGCTGGGGTGGCTTCAGGCCTGACTTCTCAAATCCAGAGGCAGGTGTAGCTGCTTGTGCAGCTGCACAGAGGCATTTCGGTACCTGAGGCGTGTGAATGTGATTAAAAATAGCCTAAAGTGGGAGGGAAGCACTTCTTCACCTGCACCACAGCGTAGCTGTGCCGCTGACTGTTGGAACCAGCTGTATTTTGGTGGTTGGCAGCTTACAGCTTGATCATTCTGCCTGCAAGCTGCACTTGGTGTGTCAAGAGCCATCTTCTGCTGTCACAGGGTGATACCTCGTGGATTCCTTCCAGCTGTGGCCCCTGGAGACAGGCGAGGGAGGAACACAGGGACAAGCCCGTGGCTCGGAGGCTGTGGGTGACGTGGGTTGTACACGCTGTGCTCCGCCCTGTGCCCGGGAGGGGACGGGCTGAACGCTGAAAGGGGACACTCAAAAGACCTTTGTAAGGACGTTCATGACCGAGGCGATGAGCCCTGCCCGGCTCCCGGTGCCAGGGGAGCTCGGTCTGGCTGCCACAGGCGCCGGCTGCCGAGCGCGCACAAGTCCCAGCAAGGTGACTCCCTTCTCCTGCCAGCTGCAGGTGACCCAGGTGCTCCAGGAAATGGGTCAGACCCACTGGTGCGATGCTCCTCGGCCACCCCAGGCAGGGTTTGGTTGCTGCTTTGTTGGCAGAGTGTCCCTGAAACGCAGCTTGTGGGGCTTCAGGTGACCAAACCTCCCGGGACGTGGTGTGACCTGGTGACAGGGACCCTGAGACAGGGATAAAGGGGATCTCCGAGGATTAGAGCCTGGGACAGTGCTCCACAAAGCTTTGCCTCTTGAGTTTAAAGCCTTTTTCAGTAACAAGTCCCCAGGGTATCATGAGAGCACATGGCAAGCTGTGGAGCCAAAACAAGCTGCTGTTCCTGGGTGCCTGGCCTGTGGCTTGGGGAGGAGGGGGCAGCCAGCAAACGGTTCCCAGTTCTGGGAACAAGGTCAGGCTGTGCCTGTTGTTAAAATGCAGAGGGGAGATCTCTGCCTCGTGACTTGGTCTTGGCCAATATAAGTGAAGATTGGAAATGGAAACAGATCTGTGTTGGTGGCTCTTGACAGCAACACAGGAATCTGGCGCTGGTTCTGCTCCGAAGCTATTTCATGCAAAGAAATAAACATGTGTGATAAATGACCACAAAGAGCCTTTTATAGATTGTTCTCTGTCCTGTTTTCCTTTCAAAGAATTACAGCTGCTTTGCTCTGATTTTCTGCTACAAACAGCCCCCTTTTAATCAGAGAGGGGTGGGGACATCTCTGTGTAGGGAATCTTCTTTCCTTGGAAATATTAGGAAAACTTGGGACTCTGTGAGCTTTTGTTTGTTGGAAAATGGGAACAGGAGTTTCCGTATGCTTTGGGCAAAAGGGGGCAGTTTGAGGCTTTCCTGGAGAACATATTTTTAGTGTCTGTGTAACTTCCAAATACACCCCCAATAGGGAAAACAAAGTTTAATTGAACAAAAATACCATTTTTCAGTAGTCTAGTTCTCAATGCCTTGATGTTTTTTCCACTGTTCTTTCAAATAGTCCTTGCAAGAGGAGGGAAACAGGGTTTGGTAGCAATACTGTGGTATCTTCTGTATATGGAATGTCTCCAGGGAAAAGCTGCAAAACAATATAAATTATTTTAAACTAACTGTAGGGCAGATGAGAAAAAAAATCTGCAAGGGGAAATGATTTGTCAGTTTAGGATTAGACCTGCAGTAAAGGACTCCAGTAAAAAACAGTTACGTGTGGCAACATTCACTGAGTGTCTTTGTGACAGGGCATAAAGTTAATAGTACATTGAGTATTAGTGACCTTTAAACAAGAGGCTTAAGAGTTTCTGTCGTCATAGGTCTTGCAGAATTGGAGCTGTCATACCAGAATGGGCAGAAATTAGTGGAGGAGTCACTTCTGGCCTGCGGGGATGAGATCAGAATGAGGATTAGATCCTTTTTGGTGGCAGAAAAACAGAGCTCACTTGCTCCGTGGCTTGTGTTTTTTGTTGGGTTGTTTTGGTTTTTTTTTTCCCCTCTCTGTGGTTCATTTTTTCCAATGCTTGCTACTATAAAGACAGCATGAAAAATGACTTGGTAAATACCGCATGTTATTTTTGTAGCTGGTCTTTAGATGAGACCTGCACAGGCACTGCCAGTGCTGGCACAGTCTGAGAGGTTTCCTCTCTTGAAGGGACTTTTCCCCCTTCATCTCCCCTCTGCCCCTCCAGGTAGTCCCACATTTCTCTTCCTTCCAAGTGCTCAGTGTTTACAGTTTCTGCTTTGATTGGGCTGGATAAGACATTAAATCTCTTCTGTCCAATTTTTTTAATCTAGCTGCTTGCTTGGTGCCAAATTGGATTTTAGGGAATCTTTAGCCTTTCTAGGACTTCAGTCCCAATCAAGGCAGAAGCAGCCTTGGGTTCTCCTGGCCATGGCTGCCTGTTCTGTGTCTCCAGTAGCCCTCAGAGCAGGAGGATCCACCTGGAAGTTGCTTGCCTGCTGTATGTAAAAGGCTTTTTGTGGACTCTGGATCTCTGGGGAAAACCAGCCTGAGCCAAGAAGCAGCTGTGTTTGTGCAGCTCTTGCCCTGCCCTGAGCTCCCCAGCAGGAGCAGCAGTTCTGTTGTAATTTCTGGACATTATTTTAGGTTATTTGGGGTGTTTGGGATGAAGCAAATACCCAGCCTGGTGGTGACAGTGACTAGCCTTTTTTTTTTTTTTCCCGCAACCCTCAGATATTCCACTCTGCAGATGCTGCTTTCTGGGAGCGTGGATTTAGGCCACTGCTTCCAAGAGGAGATTTTTCAGTGCCTGGTAACAGACCTTTGGATCCTTGTGCCATTTCCTGTCTGCAGCTCCCGGGAGCAGCCTGCTGGCAGCTCTCCCGCATGCGGGGATCGGCGATGGGTGTGGGGATGCTCCGCAGAGCAGCGCAGCCTCCTCCTCCTCCTCCTCCTCCTCTGGGGTTCACGGGCAGCATCAGGCTCAGCACATCGTTCTTGCTGCTCCCCAGCCCGGGGTTATCTGAGGACCTGGAGGCAGCACTGCATAGGAAGCTCTGCAGTGTGAGGCACAGGGATGATAAACAGCCAGATGGGTCCCGGAGCGCTCCTGCACGGGAATAGTTGCCTTGTAAACACGCCGTGACACAAGCCAGATTTGCTTGCCTTATATGCTACTCCTGGGAAAGATGGATTTGTTTTTCAGCAGTGCAAGGGGAGTGTGATGGCAGCATTTGCTTGCTCAGGCACGGGCTGATATTCTCTGAATCGTTTTGTTCAGCAGCCTCTTTGCACAGATGAAGGGCTGCTTGTGCTTTCAGCCTTAGAAGGCATCTGCAGTGTCCTGCTTTGAGGCCCTCTGAGGCTGACGTGGTAGTGATGCTCAAGCGAGTTTGGGGAGTGAGTGACCCAAAAAAAAGGAGGTGGGAGGGAAATCTGCCAGCCTGCACCAGAATCTCTGCCCATTGACCAGCTTCAGGAGGTATCAGCCGAGCTCTCCACAGCTTAACAACTTCAAAGATTCCCCCCCTGTAATTTCCAGTTTCCAGGCCAGCATTAGGGAGTGATGGGAACTTGTTCACTTCTGGCTGTTTAGGAAGACAGGGAGTTCCTCCTTTCCCAGGTGAGCAGGAACGTCTCCCAGCTATTTCTGCCTGTCCCACTCTGCTTTTGGATCTTGAGTGGAAGCAGGGGCTGGTGAGCCATCCTGGGAGTGATTGTGCTGTTCTGAGGTGGCAGAAGTGCCTGCTGTGAACTGCTGCTGGCTGTCCCTGCTGAGAGCTTTGCTTTCCCAACAGATCCTTGCAGAACCAGCCTGGTCTGCTCTCAGCAGAGCCAACACACCTGATGGGAGCCCAGGCAGTGAGGTGGGGTGGGTGGCAGCGATAGCAAGGCCAGGTGTTGCCTGCAGCAGAGCTCAGTAGCTGTGCTGGGCAATAAATCCTCGGATATCTGGTGTTTGTGATTCCTTCCCTGCACCTAGCTCTGGGATAGTGTGCTGAGGCATCCGAGCCATCCCAGTGATGCAGAAATGATCAGCAGAGAGAGTCTGCTGCCACAGAAGGAGCTGTGGAGATGGCTAGAAATGGAAATGCAAACAGCAGCACCGTCCGTGCTTGCCTCTGCTCCTTCTTGTTATAACAGGAACTTTCTGGTCTGCTGCAAAAGATTTGGGTGCTGACCCAAAGGTACATAAACAAAGCTGGCAGTTCAAGGTGTTGCAGGGTGTGTTAAAGGCTGCAGCCTGTGTCTAACAGCCCTTGACTAAAAAGAGGGTGATAAATAGAGAATTTGGGCACGTGTTTGCGGGAGAGGAAAAGTGGTGGCTACAGTTTTGGGGTGAGGAACTCTCAAAGACAAATGCTCCTGTGTTAAAGGTGACCAATGCAAAATATGCTGTCAGTCTGGAAAGAAGCAGCGTCAGTAAGCACATAAATCTGGGATTGTAGGCATTCCCTGTCTCTGGAGACACCAGTGCAACCTGCAGAGTAATATCTTGAAGAGCTAAGTCATGCCTGAGTAAAACTGGCTGCTTCACGTTCTGGTATCCAGGAGAATTAATCCTAAATGCCAATATCTTCTCGAGAAAGCCTCGTTCCCTTGGCAGCAACCTGTTGGAACTGATTTTTCTCTCTCTCCAGCTGCCCAACATGTTTGGTGACCTTCGTTCCACGTTCATTGCACTGATGATTGGTTCCTATGCTTCCTCTGCTGTGACTTTTCCAGGAATCAAGGTGAGGCCATGGGATCAAGGCTCGTGACTGGTGGTGTTGTGCTGGCGTCTTGCCCCGTTTAGCAGTAATGTGGCAAGAAAAGAGGGACTGTTTGCTGAAGCACTTTATTTTAGAGATGTGCATTTGCAAGATTCAGTTCCTGTCTGTGTTAAAGACTTCCCAAGTGACTGCCTCAAGAATGCAGCAGCTAGAAAATTTTAGAAGTGCTAAGTAGAAGTGAAAAACTAAGGATCTTTTCTAAAAAAGGTTGCTTTGTCATCTCTAAGGAGTGCATATATATATATAATTTTTTTTAATACACATATGTATATTTTATCTGTGTGATTGTCACCAGTGGTTGGCTTTGAACATAATTTATTGCTGGCAAATGGCACTGAGGGGACAAGAGATGGTCACCTGGGCTGCCAGGATAGATCACCTGGTTCTGAACCAGGGATGCTTCATTGCAGTCTCAGGTGTGCAGGGAAGTTCCTGCTGGTTTTCCAAGAAAGTCCTTGTCACAAGATCGTTTTTTGTTACCACTTGAGTTGAACCCATTTCAAATGTACCCTGATGTTCTTCCCCAGTTCCTCTCGGACCTTATTCCAAGAATATTGAGGCATCTTTCTGTTCCTGTAGGTAAAACCATATTCCCTTGTGATTTCCAGGTTATATATGACTTTGGGGTCTCCTTCATCCTTATTCTGCTCGTCTGGGCAAGCTGTGCAGGACTTGTTTTCCTCAACTGCTTCTTCAACTGGCCCCTGGAGCCTTTCCCAGGACCAGAAGACATGGACTACTCGTAAGTCTCCAGGGCTAATCCATTCCTAATCCTCTAGGAAGAGCTGGCACAAAAAATTTGGAGGACTAGACAGGGAGCCCCTTGCATGCTGTTTATTGCTGCCACCTCTTAGGCTGAGGATTTCTGCCTGCCACTAGCATGTGAATACCTGTGGAAAGTGGAACTTCCCAAACTGAGGGAATTACCAAGGAAAAATGATCTGTTCCTGGTCATAAGTATTTTTATATTGATTTATGCCAAGTTGGACCAGGGAAAGTATCTCAGTGTGCTCTGGATGGAAACCTTTTGTGGGTTTGTAGCTGGAAACCAGTGCCTTAAATCCACAAAGAGCCTTCCTGACTCCTCTGCAACGCTGCTGCCTCTGATTCCTCACCCCGTGTTGCAGCTCTCACGCTCTTTGCGACCCAACAGGGTGAAAATAAAGTTCAGCTGGCTGGGATTTGACCACAAAATCACCGGGAAGCAGTTCTACAAGCAAGTGACGACCGTGGGGCGCCGTCTCAGTGTGGGGAGCTCCATGAAGGGCCCCAAGGAGCCGGCAGCTTTGCAGGAGAACAACAAGCTCTGTCTGTCTACAGTGGACCTGGAAGTGAAGTGCCAGCCTGACAGTGCAGGTGTGGTTCTGTGGGTGCCCCAGGGGTGCTTGTGCTGGCACAGGCCTGTCGGCCTCCCTGCTCTGCTCCAGACCTGTTTGTGAGGGAGCAATTCGTGCTCCAGGTGTTGCCAGGGCCTCATGCCAGCCACCAGGACTGGAATACAAGTTGAGTTATATAAGGAATCCTGTCCTTGTGTCCTTGCCTGAATACCAGGGGTGTAGCCAGCGTGGGGGTGGGTGTGGCTGCAGGGGGACAGGGCAGGTGGTCACTGCTGGCTCTAAGGTCAATTGTTGCCATCACGGCCAAGCCTTCTTTACTCAGGGGCATCCATCAGGAATGGTTTGGCTTGGAAGGGACCTTAAAGATCATTTCATTCCACCCCCTTCCACCAGAACAGGTTGCTCAAAGCCCTGTCCAACGTGGCCTTGATGGTGAAAGCAAATGGTTTGAGGCTTCTTTTTGTTCTAATCCATTGAATCAGGGGAGTCTTCCTTCCTGCGTCCTTGCCCCAGTTACTGGTAGCCAAACTCCAAGCATGTGCAGCTGTTGATTATGGGAGTTTGTCAGGCACCAGGTGAGCTCCTTGGAGCTGTCCCTGGCACTTCTAGGCAGGAGAGGACCTACTAGGCCAGAGGTGAAATGTTAATGCTTGCCAAGGTGTACTGCCTTCTTCAGAGACCCTGTTATTCCTTCTGCAGCTACTCCCTCCTTCATAAAGAGTGTCTTCAGTCCCATCCTGTTGCTCAGCCTTATCACCATGTGTGTCACTCAGCTGAGGCTCATCTTCTACATGGGAGCCATGAACACCATCCTTGAGTTTCTGTCTGGAGACGAAAGTCAAGGTAGGGGACCCTCTGAAGACCTTCACCTGCTTCCTTGGGGCTGGGAGCTGGCCCTGACTTGGTCAGTGAAGGTTGAGCACCTGATAACTCAGCAGATGCACCGTGTAGGGCAATCCATGGTGTCCAAGTGCACTGACAGCTGCTGGGAGGGTCCAGGGAAGAGCTGGAACCAGCCCAGCACAGAGGGGCAGCGAGGCAGACACTTGAATGTCAAGCTAATTTTAGCCCTGTGTCTGTCGAATGCCTACCCCATGTCATTTCCCCACATAGAGGTTGTTGGAAGCAGCCTCTCGGGGTGGACTGTGATAATTTTTATTTTAACTGGAAAACCTATTTCATCAGGTATTTGCTTAACTTATCCTAGGCAAGCAGAGAATGCAGAGCAGCTGACTCTCATGAGTAATGGTTGGACTCGGTGCCTCAGCCCAGCAGCCGGGGGTGGGAGAAGTGAAGTCAGAGCTGGTTTTTTGTGCAGCTTGGTTGGGTGCTGGGGAGGCTCAGGGGTGCTCCCTGCACTGGACTCTCTGCATTTATAGTTCTGGTGAAGTTCATGGAGCAAACAGGAAAGAGTACATTAGTTTACTGTTGAAAATACCCAGGATTGCAAAACAGGACTTAGCCTTTTTTTTTTTTTTGGTTTGTTTTTGTCCTTTGTAGTAAGATCCAGTTTGAACTTGTTAAATCTGGATTGCATGAAGCTGATAAATCAAGAGGCACTCCTCTGAAAACAGGAGTGAGCTCTGGGGGAGGGAAGGAAACTCAGGAAACTCCAAGTGCCCTGGCATTCCCTGAATTGCTTTGTTTCTTGAGCCTCTGACAGCCTGCAGCATTCAGCTCTTTATCTCCTGGCTCAGGAGCCAGCCTAGACATTAAACAGCAAAACAGGGCAAACTTCACACTGCCTACCTTTCCCAACACTGCTTCCTTTTCTGCTTACCTTGTAACTCTGACACTGCTTTTTTAAAATTATTATTTATTTATTTTTACCCTGGCTTGCTATACTCATTTAATTTTCCTTTCTTTCCTTCTCCTCCCCTCCTCGGAATTTCAGAATTAATATTAACTATACCAGCTGCCAATTCTGCTTAGATCAAGCTTCCTTGCTTAAAACAGGGATTGTGCCCCTTGAGTATACTGCAATTTTTCTGTGCCACCTTTAAGATTTCTTCCTATTTTTTCCCTTCCTCCCCCTGAATGTAGCCCGGGCTCATTGCAGTGCAGTCGCTGTCTTGGTGTTTCCATGGCATCAGCAAAACAGTGGTATTGTCTGGTCTCAGCAGTGTCAGGCTCTGCTGCAAGAGCAGTTCCAAGGCACGTGCAGCTCTCCAGAAGTGTAATCTGTGTGTGCATCAGGAGAGGATGAGGATGCTGCTCCCTTCCATTCCTCGTTCTCCCTGCATTTGTTCACTCCGGTGGGGTTTGCTCAGAGAGCTCCCTCCACCTGCAGCTGCCCTCGGGAGCATTGAGGGAAGAGGAGAATTGAGTCAAACCCTGCAAATGTTGTGGTCAAAGAAAAGTTAAATATTCCCGGGAGCAGAACAGGGGAGAAGGATGTGGGGAAAATCATGCAGATAAGTAGTGAAGTCTTTAATTGCAGTGTCCTTGAAAGTTCTTTCTGTGCACATTATGGTGACTTAGACCTGTCAGGAAACCAAAAGGTGGAGAGAGCAGTCAGCCTGTGGCTTCTTATCTTCTGAAACCCTCCCCAAAAGATGAGGAGGAAGCTTAAGGGTTCATTCTGTAAATGACTGTGTAATGGTGTTGGAGGAAAGCAGGGGAAAGTAGACCTGTAATGCCTAGAACCTGAAATTTGCATCTTTCATAAATTGTCACCTTGCTTTCAGATGTGGTGATCCTGGGAGATCTTGGGGAGAATCAGGGTTGGAAAACGCAGCTGTGTGAGGTGCTTGCTTGGGGTAATTTTGAGGGAAAAGCACCTAGAACAGGGAATGTAAAGGCTTGTGCCCATGTGTGCTTCCTTTTCTAGGTATGCTTGCTTTTTCTCCTCAGGAAAGAATGTTTTTTAAGATGACAGATAAGCTGAGGGGGCCCTGTTTTGTAGCAGCAGCTACTGTCTTCCCTCCTCTTCTCTTGCTGACCCCATAAATTTCACTCCCTAATTCAAGCTGGCCTCTGCCCTTGCTGTTTAGAGCCCAAGATTAAGTGTTCAGGATAGCATAAAGAGGCAAAACATGACAGCGTGGCTCGCTTCTTACCCTCTATTAAAAAATAACCAGACAACAGTAAATCAGCTCCTGCAGTGTTCATAGAGAGTGATGCCACCTGTTGCTCTTGGCTGCAGCAGTTGCTATAACGAGAGGGGATGTGGGGTCACTTCAGGGCTTGCCTTTGTGGGAGGAACGGGGGCACGAATGTGAGTTTGGAGGTTGGAGCTGGAAGTTCCCCTCGGCTCCTTTGCCAGCAGCTGGAGCCAGGAAAAGATCATCAGGTGCCATGCTTGGGCACAGCAGGGCAGCAGGGAAGGGCAACAGGGGAGGGAAGCTTGTTGGAAACTTTCTCCCCATTACCGAGTGGATTTTGGTGGAAATCCTGGCTGTGCTGCTTTGGCTAGACTTAAAAATGCATTGGGAGGGCCGAATTAAAATTGGAGCTGTTTTGCTTACAGGGCTGTAACTTGTGCTCTGTGCTGAGATGGGCAGTTTCAGAACTACATCCTTATTTCAGAGCTGTGGCACACCGTGACTCACCAGCCCTTCTGAGCGGTGCTTCAATCCTCACGTGGGCTGCCGAGAGGAAGTGGAAAAAAGCCTTGCAGGGTGGGGGAACTGCTCAGTAACGGGAGGGGACAATTTCTTCCCAGTCTGCTGGCATCAGCTTTCCCTTAGCAAGCCATGGAGACACTTCTCTCATCATTAGCACGAAATTTTCATCACTTTGAACTTTTTAACAATTGCTCTCAAATGCTGTGGTTTTCTGGTGTTAATCTCCCTTCCCCCTGCTTCCACACTTGTCCATTCAGCACAAACTGGGTTAATCCTCACCTTCCCAGCCTGATTGTCTTTGCTGGAGCATCCCAGCTGGAGAAGCTGTAACTGCAGCTCCCAGCAAGGCAGGAGAGGAGATGACTAAAGCAGCTCTGGCTGTGCAGCACATAAAGCTTATAAAAAATTTTCCTGTCGGTCCTGCTCGGAATAAACCTCACTGACACTGAGCAGGTGCTGTGTCCCCGTGTTTGGAGCCCTACCTGCTGCTGCCCAGAGAATTCCAGTGCAGGCTCAGAGTGGCTGAAGGAAGTGTGCCCAGTATGTCCACTCTGATGTCTGGAAGGCTGAAAAGGATGGAGTGGGGCTTTGATGTCCCAGCTCCTACATCCATCAGTGTATTTGCTCTGGGCTTTTAATGATGTGATCAATGGGGAAGAACAGCGTTTTTTTGTCTTTTTTTCCTGTTGCTTGGACTGACAACTATTTTTAATTTTATTTTTCCCTGCAGTGGCTCTCTACACTTCCATTTTTGGGGTCCTGCAGCTGCTGTGCCTGCTGACAGCGCCTGTGATCGGGTGCATCATGGACTGGAGAATGAAAGAGTGTGATGATGGCTCAGAAGAGAATGAGGAGAGCAACGCTGAGCAGTGCGTAGTGTGCCCCACACGGGACATGCAGCCACCTAGCAGGCCCCCTCTGCTCTGCCTTATGTGTTGTGGGATCAAAGACTGGAAAGAATATTGGCTCTTCAGTATAGAAAAGAAAGCCCGAAGGAAGACTTGATAATTGCAGAGGAAAGGAGCAGACTATCTTCCATGTCCACTAAGATCAGTCAAGAAGAGCAAATTTAAGTTGTAGCAGGAGAGGCTCAGACTTCCCTCCTAGCCCAAGAGTAAGAGTAACAGCACTGAAATAATTACCCAGATGTTCCTCAGCTTCCACTGGTGGAGATCCCAGCACCTCCATAGGCAGACCTGTAGCCAAACTTGGTGTAGATAGAGTTGATGTGATGTGTGGAGAATCTTGCTGTGAGTTCCAGCAGCTGCTGGAAGTGTGTTTGTAACACAGGTTTTGCTGTCCTTCCAGAGGTGAGAAGAAAAAGAAGAAGCGTGACCGTCAGATCCAGAAAATCACCAACGCCACCAATGCCTTTGTATTCACAAACTTCCTGCTGGTTGGATTTGGAATCACCTGTCTTATTCCTAATCTACCGTTGCAGGTGAGTAGGTGAAATGGGTGGGGGTGCTGGCAGAAGGACAGGACAGTGCCAGGAGAACCCTGCCAGGAGGGCTGGGACTGGCACTGCTGGGAAACTTCCATCCCGCTTTGGAAGCCCCACTTTTAGAGCTGAAACAAATAATACTGTGCGGTTTAGATTTCTTGGGAGAAACAAGCAGCTATAGTTAAAACGCCAGTCAATTCAGAATTTATTTGCACTTACAAGTTCCTGCAGCTGGGCTGTGTGACTACAAATTCTTGCCCACCAAAATCCTCTCAGCAGTGCCTGTATGTTTAAAACTGGGCTTGATTTAAGCTGCTGAAGGTTGGAAAAACTTGCTGCAAGAAGCATGGTGATGTGTACTGCAGGTTATTCCTGCATCAAATGCTATGCCCAGTGGTACCTGTGGGATTATAAACCTGTTAAAATATTTATTCTGTGGCACCACCTGTTTTTGGCAGAGGAGTTTAGTGATTTTATGCTATACTTAGACACGCCTTGATGATGTAGGCAAACAGCTGCAGTTTGCTCATACTTGCGTGTTGTCGGCAATAACTTGTGGAAAATTAACTCAATTGGTGGCCATGGAAAAGCATTGTGATCCTGGCCTCGGGTTGCTGGGGACATGTCCTTGCAGCAGTGCCACCTACAAATGAGAGAGGTCTTGTGTGTGTGCAAAGTAAGGAAAAGCAGTGCCTGGAGGCAAGTACGAATTTCTTCCCTCGTGCTGCTATTTCAGTTTTTGGTTTTGGGTTTCCCAATCCTGCCTAGAAGGAACAGCTTTTAGGAATGGTTGGTGTTGGGGTCTGGCCCACCTGGGTGGGTGTCTGGGATGTGACATTTTTCTGCTTCTCTTTTCAGATTCTGTCCTTCATTTTGCACACAATTGTGAGAGGATTCATCCACTCAGCTGTGGGAGGTCTCTATGCAGCTGTGTAAGTCTCTGGTTACCTATAAAATGTGGCTGGCCAGATAAACTGGTTTGGGGTGATAGGCTGTCCAGGGGAGAGGGAGATCAGGAATGAGGTCTTCATGGTCAGAGGGGAAAAATGATGCAACTTGTTTCCTCAGTCACTTCTAGACATGACAATAGCTGGACTGAAGTCCCAGCTGGTTCTTTCCTTGTTTAGCAACAGAGACAGGCACAGCTATGTGTGGGCCTCATGTGAGACTAAACTATTGACACTAAGGTTATACAGTAAAAACTCAAGGCTTTTTTTGTCTTGTAATGAGCAGATGTGTGCATGTGCCCAGGTAAAACATTAATGTGACTGAAAACATCGCTGCTGCTCTCCTCTGAAGTTGACATTGGTAAAACATTGCTCAAGATACCATTAGTGATGCCTCCTCCCTTTCCCAGGACAGATCATCCATCCTGTTTCCAGCTTAGCAAATTATCAATAGCTGAATCTAAATACTCTCTTCCTCATTAAGCAATGTTTTTGGCTTTGAAAACAGATCTGTCCTTCAGTCCTGAGAGGTTGGACAGAGGAACAAAGAGGAACTGTTCTTCAGGGAATCAGAGATTTGTTGAGGTGGGAAGGGACCTCTCGAGACCAAGGTCAGCTAGAGCAGGTTGTCCAGGAGTGCAGCTGATTGTGTTTTGAGTATCTTCATGGATGGAGACTCCACAACTCCACAGACTCCTTCTGTCAAAGGTTTAGATCCCAGTGTCTGGGGAATCCAGACTAGAAAACACATCTAAGACTTTGCTTCAGAAATGCATAAACTTTTGGTTCCCTGGCAGCCAGAAGCAAAATATTTTTGTCTTGGGCAAGGTAAATAAATGTATGTTGCAGTACATATCCCCTTACTTGTAAACTAATCCTGTTTGACCATTGCAACTCTCTGGAACTTCCTGAAGGTGAGGTATTTTTTGCTTTGAATGTGACTTCTTTGAATATTTGAAGGTTTTGATTTGCTTCTTTCTTTCCAAGTTTAGTTTAACCTGACCTTTTTTAAACACTGCTCAGTCATGGAAAGGGAAAGATGTTAGATGATTCCTGAAATTTATTTTTCCATTAATATTATCTGATACCCAGCACTTGCCAGTCAACAGTGTTGTTTAGTTTGACATAGGATCAAACTTGTCCTCTAAAAAGGAAAACACTAACCTGTTGTGCAGGTTTCACTCACTTCCAAGGGGAGCAAATTGTTATGACCAGATGAAAATGATTGCTCAGGCACAAGTGTTGTCATCTGGATAAAGAGGCCCTGCTTTTAACTTGTAAATATCAACACTCTGCTCCCTGTGCAATAGGAGCGGGAGTTGTTTAAACACTTCCACCTGCCCACAGTAGGGCTGCAAAACAAAACAAGTGCTGGATCTGATATTAGTAAAGTTTGAGAGCTCAGGATGAGAATAGTCTGGAGAAAAAGGCTCCAGCCATGGCACCAGTGCCATTCTGCTCTCGAGAGTACCGTGCACACCACAGGGTATAGGTAAATACCCTATAAAAAGGGGCAGTTACACACTGCAGGAGGGAGCTGTGCACATTATGCCTCTCTTGGGGCTGTGCTCTCACGTTGGACTCTGTTGTTATTGGACTGGGAATGTAATCTGACCTGGGTGATGTGAACAGTCAAGGTGACACATAATAATACTGTTGCTTTCTTTGTTGACAGATACCCCTCGACTCAGTTTGGCAGCTTGACAGGGCTGCAGTCGTTGATCAGTGCCCTCTTTGCCCTTCTGCAGCAGCCTCTCTTCATGGCACTGACGGGACCTTTGCAAGGAGACCCCCTCTGGGCAAGTTCTTCTCAGTTTTAATGTGGAACCTTTGTGGTTAAGATGATTTTTGGCTCATTTCTTGGGGGGGAAAAAAAAAGTACTCCTGTGCACGGACCAAGGTTAAAAACAGCTGTAATTTTACATGTCCCTGTCTGCTGTTACCTTGGTGCTGTCCAGGAGACCTTTCCCTGTGTGAGTAATGACTCCCTGGGCAGGAAAGCCAGTAACCCTTATGGTGTATGGAAAGGGAGGAAGGGAATGGTTTCCACTAACAGTTTATGTGGTGAGTCAGAATCTGTCAGGTTAAAATGGGTGAGTGTGAGCAGACCTCAAAATTCAGGAAAAATACTCTGACACTTAAAAGCTACAAGCTCCAATTACCAGTAAATTTTGGATTGCTGATGTTAATGTCCAAAAAGCCAAATGGCTGTTGAGGGCAGGGCTAATGTGGTATCTTGCTGAGAGTCTGAGCAGCTCAACAGGATCATGACATGGGTGGTCTTGGAGAGAATTCTGGTCTCTAGGCTACACATGCCCATGCCTGTTGCTCTTCAATCAGCAAACTTGGTGTGAAAGAGCTGCAGCTCAAACAGCCCTGCCTGTTCTGTGGAACAAGACTCCCACAGCCACAATCCAGAGTGAAAAACTCTTGCAGCATTTAGCTTGTTACACACAAGGTGCTCTGGGCACGGGAGCATAAATATAAAAACAGTGGAAGATGTTGGCAGCACAGGGAGCAGGGCGTCTCCTGGTTTGCCCACAGCTGGGTGACGTGGGCTGGGCTCTGACACCGCTGCATGCGTGACTGGGTTGTTGTCTTCTCCTAACCAGCCTAATTTTGGTTTGCTTTCCTCCTGCAGGTGAATGTTGGCTTGCTTGGCATGAGCCTCCTGGGTTTCTGCCTCCCAATCTACCTGGTCTGCTACAGGCGCAGACTAGAGAGAGAAAAAAAGCAGAAGATGGAAGATGCCAAACTTTTCTTCAAAATCAATGGCACTCCCACTGAGGAAGCCTTTGTTTAAACTGGTGCTTCATGTACAACCTCCCCTGTACAGGTTCCTACCCCATCCGTGGGTTCTACCTGTGGTGTTAAGCCAGGACTTTTCTCCCCTGGCTCTGCCAGTCTTTGCTCATCACTGGAGTGAGGGCTGGACATCATGACTGAGATTTCCTCAGATATATGGCAGGAGGAGACTTCCCACTCCTTACTCCAAAACACGGGACACTTTTCCTTTTTTATAAAGGCCACCCAGATATTGTGTCTTAAATTACCCCCTGATCACACTCTCCAGCAGCAGAGAGTTTGCATAGGAAACTGGGGAGAGAAGGAATAGAGGGATGGGGGAAGAGGGAAGACAGACCATAATTTGAGTTTGCAAATGTAACACACTGAAGTCTGTTTTCTCCCCCTCTTCCCCCAACCTTGGCTGACACAGTCTCGGATGCAAGCTGCACTCTCCTCCCTCCCCAAGGCTTCATAATGGTCTTTCTGCTTGACGTGTAGCTGGACCCAGTGGTTTTACTGTCTCTCCAGACATGTCCCCGTTTCTGAGGCAGGCAAGGGGTTTTTATTCCCATGTGTATGAGCACAGCTTCAGTGTATTGCTAAATGTTGGCTGCTAGCACTGACAGCTCCCAAACCTCTTATTACTGCAAATGACACAGACTGTGAGCAATGGATCTGCCTTCCACACTGAAATGAAGAGCCTATAGTGGACTGCTGGTCCTAGACCAAGCCTTCAGAGGCCTGGAATTCCTCTTCTTCCCGGTTCACAAACTCACCTGTACGTGTTTTAAACTGTCTGCAGTCCTGGAGCCTCTGAGATAAGAACTGGATCTTGTTTACCGATGAAGTGCTTTGAGACTTGTTGCCTTTTGCCTCTTCCCTCCGACATGACCCTGGGAGGGGAGCAGCAATGTGTATTCAGTAAAGTGGAGAAGCTTCTTGAAGCTGAGTTCTGGGGCTTCAGATACCTTGGTGTTCACGTGCCGTGAGCTGACCTGCTGGTGAAAAGAACCAAGAGTGCAGAACACTCCTTTGTGTCCGGTAACTGGATCCTGTGGACATGTGGCAGGGTGATGTGGTGATGTCATTTTTCCTTTAGCCATAGCTCATTTATGTTGCTATGATAATGGTCACCAAGCTGCTGAACACCAGGTTACTGTGACTGACCAAAATGCTGCCAGTTTGGCTGTTCTAGGAGCCTTCTACACTGTCGATGCTCTGTCTGGACAGAGCACCTGGTGATTGATTGTATGGTGAAGCTGAGCATCAGAGCAATACGTGTGGGTAAAGGTGCTCCAGGTCTGCTCACACCAGGGAGGGAATACAAAGGGAATTTTTAATCTGCTTATTTTTATAGAGGTTTTCCTTGTTTAAAGCAGACTTTTCTGCCCTTAACCTTCTTGTTGAGGTCGGTAGCTCAGGCTCTGTAGCCCTGCGTTAAGCACTGCACCGAGTGGAGCTGCTGGGAGCAGGAGCGTGCAGGGGTGTGGACGAGCATCCCCGGCGGGTGCGCGGCACCGACTGCACTGGGCCGAGCTGGTGGCTGCGGGAAGGTTGGGGCAGAAATAAAACAGTTATGAAGACCTAGTGGTGGTGTTTTACTGCAAAGCCTGGCAGGGGCTCAGACATTCAACTTGTCTATGGTTGGAAAAGTCCAAGCGTTGCTCACTGGCGATTAGAAACAACACCGTGCTGAGACCTTCCTGTGAGAAATTACCTGGAAGCTGTGTGGTAACTCCTTCGCTGGGGGTTTGAAGGGGACAGAACCTCAGCGCGGGTAGGGCTTCACCTTTCCTGAAGAGCGCCGGAGCCTCGGCAGCGGGGCCGGGAGCCCCGCGGGTCCCGGGCTGGTGGCGGTGCCAGCGCAGGCGGCCGGGGCCGCTCCGCGGGCCGGCAGCGCCACCTCGAGTCGCTGCTGCTGCGCTCCGCGGTACCTTTTAGTCCTCAGTCGCTCGTTTCAGGACTCGCCACTTGAGGATTTTACACGNTTTTTTTTTTTTTAATGTGTTGCCTTTATTAAATGTGTTTGTTTCAAGACAGCCTTACTGCCTGCTGTCAACACTGTACTCTTCTGGAACTTTTTGTCTTTTGGTGATGATTTAGTGACCTTTCCATCTTTTCTTTGAGCAATAATTGAGAAGGCAGAGTTTTGATTAATTTTCCTGGTTCCCCTGTCTTGTCTCAAGTACGTGTTCAGAGACCCACCAGCAGTGGTACAGCCTGCCTAGATTGCCAGAGGGCTTTCTGCAGATTTCTGCATTTTGTATTACAATACTTCTAAATGTTTTGAGGAGAGTCCTGCTCTTGCTCAGAGATACTTGTGACATGACAATGCCAGATTAAGTATCAGGTGAGTGAGCCTTCATCCATAGTCTCAGTGTCCTAAAGCATAGCTGGAGGGTGTTTCGTGTGCTAACCCAGCATTACTTCCACCTCAGTTTCAGAATTGAATGTGATTGCTTCCACTCTTATGTCACTTAAATGCCTGTTACAAATGTCTCAGCAAAATAGTGGAAAAGAGAGTGGCATATTTTAATTGAAGTCTTAGTGGAGATGCTGCTGCCTTTTAATTTAGCTGCACATACTTCAAAGAACACACTTTTGTTTCTGCCATCTACCTCCCTGCTTCAGTTCCCAGTTCCTGCCCTTTATTGGGGGTATCTTCAAATCCAGTTTCATCTGATAAACTGGTGAATGTGTGTGCTTAATGTCACTGCTGCTGTGGCCTGGTGTTCAGAAGCTGCTGGTCAGCTGTGAGGAGTAGAGCTCATGTCCTGGTGGGTACACAGAGAGGTTTTAGCTATTCAGGGTTGAACAGATAAATGGGATCGTGTTCTTGGGCCATGAAAAGTCAAACTGTGGAATTCTTTGCAGCAGAATTTAGTGGGGAACAGAAGTATAATTTCTTTTTAAAAAAGAAGCTGGTTAAACAATGGTCTGATGCATCCACTAACTCAGGGAGATTTTAAGTTGCTGTAAATAAGAAAGTTATGCCAAGCAAAGATACTTGTCTGCATGTTCTGTCTCGTAAGGATTGGTCAGAGCTGGAGCAAGCACGCTGGGCTAAAGTGAAACACTGGTCTGATCTAATGGGGTGAAATCTATTCTGACAGTTGTGAACCAAACCAATTTCAAGAGCAGTCTAAGATTTATCTATCCAAAACCTGCATCTGCATGCAGGATGTGCAAACACTCTCCTGATCGTGGCATAACTGCTTCAGAGCTGCACCTCCTGCAGCAGTGGGGTCCTTGGAGGGCAATATTCTGCCTTCAGCCTCTTCTAAACGTTGTCTTGCACAGTGCAGAAACACAGCTCGGGTGGTCCTGTCACACGTGGTGGATCAGGGGCAGTTTGCCTCGTCCTTTGATGCTTAGGGAAATGGAATTGTGGGTTATATACCTTTGGAGTGGAAAACAGCATTGCTGCTTCCCAGCTGAGTGATGCAGGACCAAGAAAATTCCTGGTGCACTCCCTGTGTGCATGAGCCGCCTTGTGGGAAAAAGAAATGGGCTACCAAAGACTGGAGAGTCACAGCAGTTTGCATCAATAATGCATTTATCTGTATAACTCAGATATAGGTCAATGTGTTTAACTGCTCTCATAATTCCTAAATGATGCATTTGTAGGACTTGGGGGTTTTTATGCCCTTTGTACTTCCTTGCCCTCATCTATGTGGGAAGTGCAAGGAGGGTGGCCATGGGAAAGACCTCCGTGGAAGCAGCCCCAGCTGACTGTAATGAAGCAGAAACCTGATCTGTGAGTACCTGCTGTTTGTAGGAGCCCTCAGAGTCAAGGGTGTTGCTGTGTAAAGTGATTTCACCTTTTGGAGACCCTGCTCCCTGGCTCTACAGCCTCTCACATTCATTTAATCTGCATTTGTATAAAAAAAAAATAATCACAGAGTGGGGAAGGGAGGGTGACAGCTTTTTGCTTTCACTAATCTGTCAGAACCTAAGCCCTGTAGACACAGCCTTTATAGCACTAATGCAATGACACTATGTCAGAAGTAGCAGAGAAAATCTGTGCTGCTCTGCTTAATAGGACACTTAAACTGACAGTCACTGAGTAAAGCTATATCTGGATCCTTGAGATGAAACTGGACACTGATGTCTGGGAAAAAAATAAAGGGTAAATCTTGCTGAGACACCAACTTAACTGCAATGCTGCTACAGCAACTGAAATGTTCAACTCCCACAGCAAAGCCTGTCCTCTTCATGCTCTGTCTACAAAGGAAAATTGCAGGATAATGAGATTTTAACTAAGTCCATAAATCACTAAAATGTTTTCAAGTAGGAGATTTCCCTCTTGACAGGCTGATGAATCTGGAAAATATGCTACAAAATTTAAAGCAGATACTGTAGGGTAAAAGGAATCAAATCTTTAAACTACACATATTTGCTACTCTTTTTTTTCCCCCTTTGAGTTTTTTTTTCTGCATCTGCAGAGCTTTTTTGTATTCCCTACAAGTGCAAAGTACTCATAATGGAAAATAGTATTACAGTAGGACTCCTGATGGGAATGGACTGGTTTGGGGTTTTTTTAATTTAAAAAACAAAACAAAACAATTCTGATTTATAATTCACAAAGTTATCTTCTCTGGAATAGCTGAAACGATGTGTTATGTAGCTGCAGTCTTACATGTTAATTATAAAGCCCACAGGTCCATGTTTTCCTCCATGTGCTGCCAGCCTGTCTCTGCGCAGTCTGTTTTTACCAGGTGTCCTGTGCTCCACGTTGTCATCCTACTGCTGTTTGTCACTTCCTTGTGCCTGACCCTCTGTCACTTGCTTTTTATTCTGGAGACAACCCCCTCTTTCAGAAAACCCACTCTTCAACCTGCCAGCATTACCTCTCCCACCTTTTCCTGTCCACAGAATTTTTTGTAGCGTTTGCTGAAGTTGAATTGTAAACTCCTCGGGGCAGGCCTGTGTCATCTTCTCTGTGTTTGTAAGGTGATGTGCACTCTTGCAGTACTATCTCAAAATAAAGTGATAATAAGTTAATCATTAGTTTTCCTTCTGAGGGTGAACATAATAAAAGCACTCGTTGCTTCCTAACGAGATGATGGAACCATGAATGCTTTACAGGGTGGCATCTGCCAAAGGGCAGGACCCAGGTTGAATATTTTCTTGACTCTTTCTTCTCTAGGTGAGGAGCTAATAGCTACTGCCAATTAAATTTTTCTTCTCCAATTGAGTTTAGTCTCTGAGAAAAAAACCCAAACCCTATAGGTGGCGGGTTGAGAATGAGATTGAGCTCAGCTCTACAGTGTGAACTGCTGTCAGACAGTGAAAAATGAACAATGTGGCCTTAGATGGGAATGCAGGTGTCAACAGCAAAGCTGCGCATCTCAGTTGTCCATGCCTTATCCTTGGTGATGCTACATCTGTGGTGGTTTACTTTTCCAATGATGACAACCATTGAAAATGCCATAAATTATGACCCAGTGACAAGGTGAAGCCCAGGACCTGAAGGCACTCACCCTGTCTGACTGTAGCACTGACTTATCCCCTGCTATTTGTGTTAATACCCTGGTCATTTGTCATTCCCCCTCCCCACCCTCCCAAAAGAGGGGGGCCACAAAGTTGACAAAAACACTGGAGCACCTCCCCTATTGGGACAGGCTGAGAAATTCGGGTCAGTTCAGCCTGGAGAAGAGAAGGTTGTGTGGAGACCTCACAGCACCTACCAGTATCTGAAGGGGCTACAGGGGAGCCAGAAAGTGGCTTTTTTTCAGGCATTGTAGTGATAGGACAAGGAGTAAATGGGTTCAGACTGAAAGAGGGGAAATTTAGATTAGCTATTGGGAAGAAATTCTTCCCTGTGAGGGTGGTGAGGCCCTGGCACAGGCTGCCCAGAGAAGCTGTGGCTGCCCCATCCCTGGAAGTGTCCAAGGCCAGGTTGGACAGGGCTTGGAGCAACCTGGTCTGGTGGAAGGTGTCCCTGCCCATGGAAAGGGGGTGGAACAAGATGGTCTTTGGGGTCTCTCCCAAGCCAAACCGTTCTGTGATTTAAGGAGAACCTGCTGGTGGCAGGAGGGAGACTTCTTGGGAACCTCCGTTTCGAGTTGAAACAAATAACACCATGCAGTTTACAGCTCCTGAGAGAACCTAAAGAAGCAGCTGTAGTTTAAAATTAGTTGATCCACAAAAACCTGAGGGCCCGCTAGGAGACCCTGCCAGCGGCAGTGCTGGGAAGACTGCGGTACTGGTCTGGGAAGCCCAGCCTTAAAGCTGAAACAGCACCGCGCGGTTTACACCTCTTAAGAGAACCTTAAAAAAAAAACAAACCACAAAACCAGCCCAAAACCCAGGCGTTGCAGTTTAAAACGTCAGCGCCCGTCCGCGGCAAAGCCGTGAGGGAGGCGCGCGCTGGCTGACGGGGCCGGGGGGCGGG